>JAOEHY010008450.1:0-25086 GCA_025447955.1 Psilopsiagon aurifrons | reverse complement strand
GAAGTTGTGAATGCTCCATCCCTGGCGGTGTTCAAGGCCAGGTTGGACAGAGCCTTGGGTGACATGGTTTAGTGTGAGGTATACCTGCCCGTGGCAGGGGGGTTGGAACTAGATGATCTTAAGGTCCTTTCCAACCCAAACCATTCTATGGTTCTATAAGCAGCATGCAGATCTGTGTCAGGCAACAGGTACATCCTCTGCCTTCTTTTGGCTCCTGATGGTTTTACAGGTGGTTGCTGAGCTGGATAGTGGCATTCCAAATGGTCCAGCCTTTTTTGCACCATGTTAGTCTCACCATCTTCCCCTAGAGAACGGTTCAGACAGGTCTCAGAAGCTCTTAAATCTGTTCAGGTCTTCTTGGGGTGTTTATAATGAGGCATACATTTGCCAGTCCACACACACATACTAATTGCTCACACAAATTCCTGTGCGGTAGCTGGCTGAGCAAAGTGTCACCACTTTGTGCTTTCTGGGTGAGCAAAGTCTTTTTAGAGCTGTAAGATCGTAACTAGTGACTTATTAGAAGTTGTGAGACATTAAAGCTGAATTGTGTTGCTGCTTTAACAATTAAAAAAAATAGACATAATTGCAAGCTATTCTTACCTGTAAACACAATATAGCTGCTGAAGGTATATTGTACTAAGGGTCAAATCTGCTGTCCTTATTCAAGGTGGTTGTGGTTTGGTTTTGTGAGATGTTTTGTTTTGCTTTTAAGAAAAAGCTGTTACTGACTGCAACTGGGTTTACCCAGAGTCTTCGGTAAGGATTAAGTAGCAGAGGCCCTAATGTGCAATTAGGGAAGAACATAATCAGGTCTGTGCTTCTTAAAGCAGAGGCAAAAAGCAGGGAGAAAATGAAAATCTGCTTCAGAAGAGTTTCAATTAGTGTGTTGTGAAATATAATTAGCTTAATAAGCCACCCTAATAACATTTATGGTTTTGCTTTTGTTGCTACAAATGGATTAGTGAATTAATGACTTTACGTGCTGGTCTGATGTGCAGTTTGCTTTAAAGATGATTTTTATCATTGCATAAAACAAAAGCAGTTACTCGGAACTTCAGGCCTTGTCAGTCACCAGGAAGAAACACGAGAGGTGCAACACATGCTTGTGTTGCGTGTGTTGGCAGGGAAAGGGGTGGTGTGGCATAGCTGCTCATGAGGCTTGCCCTCTTCTGTGGCATTAAGCCTTGGAGAGCAGTGTGGCAGCCCTCAGCCTTGGTACAAATCTCTGGGCAGAACTTCTACCACAGAAACCTCAGCTCTGCCCCATCCCACCACCCATCCTCTTTGAAGTAAAGCTAAAGGTGTTTTTGGGGAAAGAGATTAATACAAGATTTTGCTCACAATATGACATCAATTCTTTATGTCTATATATCTTTTTGCCTATATATAAGACCATAACTATACATTATGTATATCTTTCTCTTATGACCTTTATGATCTTTGTATTTATATATAAACCATTCTCATGTGACTTATGAAAGGAAAATAATGCACAGCAAGTATCAGAATCATAGAATGGTTGGGGTTGGAGGGGACATTAAAGATCCATCTAGTTCCACCCTCCCCTACCATGGGCAGGGACACCTTGCACTAGATCAGGTTGCTCATAGCCCTGTCCAGCCTCGCCTTGAACACTACCAGGGATGGGGCATCCGCAACTTCTTTGGGCTACCTGTGCCAGTGCCTCAGCACCCTCACAGTGAAGAATTTCCTCCTAATATCTAATCTAAATCTGTCAAGTTTAAAACCATTCCCCCTTGTTCTGTTACTACATGTCCTTGTAAAAAGTCCCTCTCCAGTAACTGTAGGCCCTCTTTTCAGTACTAGAAGGCCTCTGTAAGGTTTCCCTGTAGGAGAGGAATGAACATCTAAAAAACTGTACTCCCAAGTACAATGTTTGACTCTGAAGACTTGGCGAAAGTTTTGAGACCATTTTAGTGATGCTGACATTTCCTGTATCTCCAGTTCTCAGCAGCTCCTGCCAGATGAAAGGCAGGAGTTTTCATTACTTTTACCTTAGATAACCAGCAAAAGTAATCGTGTAGATTGTTCTTGGTTTAGCTGCGTGATCCTATAACGGAGAGGAGGCTGACACCAGCTGCCTACTTTGTGTAAAGCTGCTGTTTTTCTATAGAACTAAAACCTCTTACTTTGTAGCAGTTCAAGCTCTGTTTTAATCACCTATGCACCTAGGTGAAGTCCCTAACCAATACTATATGGGACACCATGTAAACAGATGTGACATTAATTACTGAAGTTAATTTTGAATAAAAGGAACTTGCTTTCACCACATCTGGTTGACACCACATATACGTCTCCAGCTGTTTAACGTTTATTTTTGACTGGAAATGGGTTAGGGTCAGAAAATGCAAAGCTGTTGGGTGGTCTGTAACCAGTCACAGCAAGCTGGAGAAGCATCTTTCAGAAATTGTTACTTTTCCATTGTGGTGTTAAGTCTGTGATGCTTTGAAGAGATACTTCAGTTTTGTAATGATTCAATAATTTTAATTCCAGTCCAGAGATGCTAGATAAGGCAAGAAACAAAGCTCGAGTTAAAGCTTGTTACATCATGATTGGACTTTCCATCGTTGCCTGTTTCGCAGTGATTGCCTCAGCTAAGAAGGTGAGTACAGCACTAGTTAATTACCATGTAGCATGCTTAAAAATGATGGAATCCTGTGGAAAGCAGACAACCTAAACAAACAGCAGTAGCTTACACCTGTCCTCACTGTAGCTAACCCATGATTCCACGGCCCCTGACGCATAAGTAGCTGCTGGCCGTTCTTGAGATGGGGTCCCTAGGGTGCTCCGTTACTCCTGCTGTGCTACTCTGAAGCGGATATTCTACTTCTGCAGGCTGCTGCACGTCATGAGTCCTTAACAAGCTGGAACTTGGCAAAGAAGGCCAAGTGGCGGAAGGAAGCTGCGCTAGCAGCGGAGGCAAAGACCAAGTAACTTCACACACAACGCTGAATGTCCCTGTGGGAGCAAAATTAACGGTTGCTGAGAGTGATTAGTGAATGTCCCCAATAACCAGACAACTGTAGTATTGTACACTAATAAAGGTAGTTACAGGAGCACAAAAAGAACTGGAGGGTCTCTTTTATTAGAGATGCTCAATGTCCTTGTTGCATATAATTAAGATTAAAGTGTTTTGCATAGGACTGAAATTAATTATTGCTTTTAAAGGTGAAGAGGTAGTTTCTTAAGAATGACAGGTATGTTTGGTTAAATATCTGCAAAACATATTTAAATCCCAAAAATTGTCTGGTGACCGTGCAGAGTTTTACAATGCACAAATCAGCCAGTTTGAATTCATTTGCCTCAGTGCTGTATTCAAAAAGGCAGATGCACATTCTAGATTAAGCAGCCACACTTATTCAACCACTAAATAAATACAACAAACATCTGTAAAATAGGTTTTATTGGTTTCTGTATGGTATTTGGAGATTTAACATTCCATAATATTGCATACTATTCATGTGTTGTTACAGTAATGGGCCACTGGCTTGGATTTAAAGATGCACTATTACTATCTGAAGTTCATATAGGCAAATTTAATTCCCATGCATTACAAGAACATACTGTGCCGTAAGTAAATGAAATTTCTCATTCCAGATTTCAGTGAACTCCTGAGGCCACAGTTAAACTTCAGGTATCAACTGGCAGATTACAAAAATCCTCAGCTGTACAATTTAGTAAACTGAAACGGAGCATTACCTGTGGAGGATAGACAATAGTGCATCTTTCCTATTTCTAAAAAGACAGACCCAACAATAAATATTTTCCAGTTGAAAATGTGTTCTACAGCTAGCTTATTTCTGTGTCAACATTATTACTATTTTCTGATTGCTGCTAGCAACAGTGTTTAAAGCAAATACTAGGAAATTAAAAAGCTGTATGAACCAGTCCTCAGACAAAAGTGCAACAATGAAAAAATTAGGTATGAGTCAGTGTGTCAAGAGTAGGGAACTAAAAAAAATAATCTTATGCTCTGCATAGTTGCATAGATTAGCTAGTTAATATTCACATTTAAGCAGAACAAATGGTACCCTTTTAATTAAAGCCAGAACCCCAAACCCCTGTATTTTTAAACACTTTGTAACTGATAGGACACTTCAGAGTCCATATCTAAAGCCAAACTATAAAGATTTCCTGCTTCTGGTTATTTTTTTTTTTTTCTCTACACTGGTTTCACCATCATATTCACACCCCTGCCTGCAAATGACTACACCAGAGGTGGCCTTAAGTCATTATCTCTGTTTTTTTATTGTTTATGTATGTGCTTTTTAACAAAGTGGGATGTAAACCCAGTGATGATACAGGAGAGGCGATCCTGTACATTTAACCTTTAAAGAACTTTCATTAACAACTTTAGGATAAATCATATGTTTAGTTTAAATAATGATTTCTATTAGCCAAAGTCATAATTTTTAGTTCCCTTTTAAACCACTACACTTAAATGCATCAGAGGCATGAAATACAGTTTATCTAAATGCGTAAAGTGCAGTCACTAACTGTTCACACATATAGAATAATATATCCACACAACTGAAGACATTCTTTCAAAGCAATTGTAATACTTTAAATGTCCCCTCTTTCCTTCATTTTCAAGTCTTTACATAAAGATTTTTATAGTTCAGATTTGGTTTAAATTAGAGAGGCTTATAAACGCAGTTTTTACAGGGTTCTCCAAATAAAAGCAGGCACAGCTGGTTATGTTATCAAAACAAGGTTGTTAGAAACAACAGAATACCCTGTTACCTGAATATTTTTCTTACATTAGAAGAACATTGAAATTCAGCATTTACTAGTCATCCTGGTAGATTTCCATTATTGTTACCCTGTACTTTGAACAGATGGGGGGGGGGGGCACGCAAGAAAGAAGGAAGGTCAGTATATGAAAACCTAAAACTATGAGAGTAAAAAGGGCATAAATACAGTCATCTAGCATTATATGAAAATTTGGCAGCTGTACTCAAGATTATCACACTATTCAAAACTGTTGTATGCTGTACAAATCTAGGTTTAAAGTGTCATTTGCTAAAATATCTCATTATTCAGAGTTCATAATGTAACAGTACTCCTATATACACTTCTTCTATCTTTCACTAAAAAGACTGAAGAGGTTTCTTCCCTCCCAGTTACATCTTAGTCAAAACTGACTGTTAATCTTAGAAAATCCACTTCAAGTCCCACATTCAATTACAATATAGTATATATTGCTGTAACATCAAAGTGAAACATCTTAGAATCTTAACTTGCATGGTAAAAAAATTATAACTATAAAATGGTACTGCAAATGATGCCACCTTTAACCTGTATTTTTCAGTGCATTATAACATTGTTTAGTGATAAGCACAGTGCCATGGGGTAAGTAATTTAAGTCGAAACTACAGCTTTTCATGAAGCATGAAATGCTGTTATATGTCACAGATTTCACTTAACCCAGGAGTCTGATATTAATACAGGTAATAAAAAATACAGGTAATCATACTTCAGAGTTAACCTGAAGTACTGATTTCTCCAAATAAGATATACTACTAGTACACCAGAAACACTACTTATATGCAAGTCGAAGCAGAGCATACATTTTTCTGTATTCAAAATTGTTAAGGTAAATTCCAGAATTCTATTTCTTTTAGTGTTTAACAGCAAATACTGTATATTGTAGAGCCTAAATATTTAGATGACATTAACTTCTAGTTAGTTTTGGTGTCCACATACTTAACGCTATTTACAGTACAACAATCTTTTCCTTCAACTGAAAAACAGTAATTCACTATTCATTCTTCACTGCAGCATTTCTATTGTCTTACCAAAAGAAAACCAAATTAGTCAACTTAAAGAACAATTCAAATGGTGGTAGCATATTTGGTCAAAAAAAACAACATCTACTGTCTAAACTTTCAAGAACCTACTGTACTAGAAAGGCAAACATTGCAATGTTTCTCAAACTAAGTGTTGCTACCATACTTTGACAGGAGACAGCTGTAAACCATCTGCTTGGTGATTTGTGCAAATCAGCATCTCTGTCACTCATAATCGCGGCATTCTTGTGGTAACTACAGCAAATGCTTCCACTGCAAAGCACTGTACTTGTGGCTGACTTTTAATGTCATTTAGCAGCTTTAATTAGAGTCAACACCAAATGACCAGCAAGCTCTCTGCTGATTCCAACTGGAAAACTTCTGAACTGATTCCACATAATTCAGAAAAAGCTTTTTTATATACTCAATATTATATTAGGTAATTAGCATTATATATCTATTATGTCTTTAAATACTTTTTATAAATAAATTCCAACAGTGTGTGGTAAAGTAAGTAATGCATAAAAGTTTCACAATTTAAATAAATATTTTTCACATTCCAATTCAGCTTCTTGCAAGCTCATCCTTAATTCATGCCTTAGTTCTGAAGCAATGTTTTTGCTTCAATACAAGAGGTAGATTTGATAGAGACTGGGCAAGTCAAGCCTACTGCCAAAAATGCAACTGTCAGTAACTGTATTGCTGATAATGCAGTTTGAGACTACATGAAAATTTCAGAACAACTACCTAAAATCCTACAAAGTCTTAGCTTAACAGTTCTTGTTAAATCACATTTAATGCTTTACTTTAGACATGATTGCTCACAGTTGTTTTCTGTACATAAGAGATAATGAAAAACACAAATACAAAACAAAGAACAGTTGTATCTAACACAATATATAAAAGTGCATGAGCTGCTTCTTCATCTATTTCTGCAAAACATACTCAACTTTTCCTCTAACTTTGGCCATAAAGGAAAGACCTCAGAGGAAGGAAAAAAAACCCAAAACCCAACCCAAAACCCTACAAGTATTTACATTTTATGCTTGTCTTCAGTAGTTTACAGCTGAAACCCCTCCATTGGAGCCTCCTGCTGTTGAAACAGAAACTGCTGCTGACTTTCATCCACCTGAGGTGCAATACTGGAGTCCTCTTCTTCAACACCAAAGTAATGTTCTATGAGTTCAAAAGCCTTTTGGTAGATCTCTTGGTTTTCATGCCTCTGGAGAAATTCGATTTTATCAAGTCCTGAATTCAAAACAAAACATTTTCAAAATCTAGTTGCTTAAAATGAATGAGGAACTCAAAGTTAAATTAATTCAATTGTATTGAATTCATTTCTGAACCCACATATTTCTAGTTTTCTATTTCTGCTGTCCAAGGTAATTTTATAACTATGCTAAAAGAGTATCAATTAAACTAAGGAGGAGGAGAAGGCAGCTCTTTAGTATCTACAAAGAAATATGCCATGCCTACAAGGACATCAAATCTGTATAGAATTAGGATAGCACAAAAATATTTGCAAAAGCAGTTTCCAATGTCCCTATTTCTTTTCTTTTACTCTTTCAGTCTTACCCAACTCTAAATCCTATCCCCATTTCATGGAGTTGTCACTGGGCAGAGTCTGCTACCTTAAATTTTAAACTGTGAAGATATGATCTTTCCAAAGGTTTATCACTTTGCCAGCTAGAGAACACAACCTTCACTCTACTGACAGAATTAAGCACTTGACAATCAGGTTGATTCAAAACTGGTTTTTAGCTATTTAAGGTAACTCAGTTTTCACTTGAGTTGGACTAGGAAGAGGTTGTAAGAACCTTTCTGGTAACTAGAGGCCAAAGCAATAAGGGTGATATAATTAGCTGTTTCCCCTACTTTACAGCTTCAGCAGCCTACACACTTAACTGGTAAAGGAAAAAAAGAACCTAGGCATTCAATAGTTGAAATTACGAATGGACTCAAAATCTGGAACCGAATAAATTCCAGAAAAGTATTCAGTACTCTGCAATCTAATGTGTAAGCAATAGTAAGACCTCCAAGTACACACCTGATTTTAGAAACAAAACTCGGCAACAAGAATTCAGATTAAAAGGCTGCTTTATAGTAAAAATTAGTGCCATCTAAACAGATATAATATGGTCACCTAGAATTATTATTAGCAGTTTCTGAAACACAAATCTCTGCAAATTTTGTTTTGTTAGAGCTGCAAAAAGGTAACTCCATAAATAACTGCCAGCTTTGCTGTAAGCCAGCATTAACATTAATTTTGTTAAATCAAAAGCATCTAGTCATATAATTCTAAATAGTCATTTTAGTTTTGATATGCTGCCTTTAAAATGTGGTTTAATTCAACAGTTCTTAAGAGGGTAAGCAGAACAAAATACTTCCACAAATTAAATATAAACTTATTTAATTTCATTACCTGAAGTTGATTTTGCCATTACTGATATTTACTACGCTAAAGTGATCTGACTTTGAAAATGAGTAAAACGCTGACCTTACATCTCTGTTGTGAGTACCACACAGGACTATGTATTACAGTAATAAAACTGTATTTAGGATTGGCTGATAAACTCATCCAAACCAAGGCTCCAACAGATTAGGTCACCCGCGTGTTAAATATTCCTGAGAATGTTTCTCCTGAGGGACATTTCATAAACTGACCACAGACAAACATTCACAAGTTTTCTGCATTTAACCACTTTTCATGTTAGATTACTTGATTTATGATATTTTAATGTCCACTTATGCTTGAAGTAATTCTTATATTAAGCTTACCTACAAATTTCAAAACAGTTCATAATGGTTTTGGTTTTTACAGCCTGAAATAAGGAAATTCAGATACATGGATTATAAGAAGTAATTTCTTACCGTATGCTTCCTCTATAAGGGCACAATAAGGATTAACACCCATTCCATTTTGCTTAGACTCTTGTTCCCCAAGGCGCAGAATATTTTCAAGTCCATTTAATGCCACCTGTACTATTTTTGAATCCATCACAGTCAGGAGGTCACACAACGGCTTGGTACAACCCAGTGCTACCAAATACCTTTATAACAGCAGAAAAACAGAGGGGCGTTGGAGGAAAAAGGACGGATAATCCAGCACATACATACTGACATGTCATTCTATCATTACTGCCCTTAATTTTGCTTTAAAAAAAGTGACTGAAGCAAAAAAAAAAAATCTAGAACACGTAACAACACAAAAAATAAGCTTAGTCCAAATTTTAATAAATATTCTAATTTATCCTAATGAGAAAACATAATGTGCATATTCCTAACTGGAGTCTTTTCAACTCCTTTTCACTTATGATCTTCAGATGGGACTAACAATGTAAGAGAAAAAGTTCATTTTAGTAGGAAGTTCTTTTCCCAGACATCCAAAATTTGGTACTTGCAAAAATACCTGCCTCTAATGCGTTTACTTGATAAGAACACTGAACACTTCTCTGTGATAGCACAGTCCATGCTGTCAGCTCTCACTAAGACATTAGCATTTCCTATTATAAAGGGAAGGACATAATTTTAAGTATTAAAAAAGGAAAAAAAAAAGAATATTTGGACTCTAGTATTCTATTTCTTTTTCTAACTTTGCACAAAATTGTGTATGAATTTTTGGAAGTCGGAATCTGTGTCTTTGATTCTAGTAAGAAAAATGAAGACAGTAATGTTTGCCTGCATCAAAAGGTTGCTTAAATGCAGTTTATTTAGTGGTTTTAAATCATCCTGAAGTTAGACAGTAGTACCTTGAGGACATAAAAAAAGACTAAAACTTCATGACACAGATAATATATCTGTATTTTGTGAAAAGATTTTACTTTTACCATGTTACAAACACATTAACTTTTATTTAAAATATGCTAAATTTTAAGATGTTACATTGTAACACACCAAGTAATAGCAAAAAAAACCCAACAAACCTTCCTCACCTCTGATAACCATTAGTGGTTTAAAAAAAAACAGAACTGTTTACATTTAAAACAAATAAGCATGCATTTATAGCAACAGATTTCCCATATGCTATGATATCACTTTCAGTTCTGGCTTCCAAATAATACACTGCCATTTATAAAACCATTTATCAACTGCTGATTCAAACTGATCACTATTCTGACAGTATTCAGGGAAACTAGAAAGTATTTTATATTTGCCATTCAAGAAGTCCAGTCTTTGCAGCACATACACAGCTACTAACAGCAAAATTTTAATCAAACTACATTCTGAAAAAGGAGTTTAGATGCCTGCTGGAAAATAATACTGATAAGTAAGTTTAAAATACATGAAGAAACCACTAGAATTCCTGAAGTTTCTCCACAAAGATACAATCCCATTGCAAAAGTTTTCTAAACAACTCTCCCAGGGTTCTCAATTTTCAACACTGACACTGTTTAATAACTGTTCCAGCTGTGTGTGTTCTCAACTCTGGAAGATAACCCTGTGAAAGCTTTATGTGTAACACTACTGAAACAAAGTAGTTACCAGCCAATTTATTAAGTCTACTGCATATATTTCACTATTTTTTCTGAATTTCTACATTTTTAGTCCCTGTACAGACCATTTCAAGGAATTATAGTTGTGTTTAGGATTTTGTTGCTGTTCGTGAAGATTCAAATGCAGAAATAAAAATGCCTTAGAGAAGATACTCAGGCAGAGAAAATCGTAATATGTACAAACTTACCTAATCTGTTCATGGGTTCCTCCTGATGTGGCATTAGTTATGGCCCATGCTGCTTCTTTTCTTGTGCGAAATTCAGCTTTTTGAAGAATTTCAATCAATATTGGGAAAATATTTGCATCTATAACAGCCTACATGATTAAATGATAGTACTCATTATTGAAGATTGAGTTTACACAAAGAACACTAATACACTTCATTACAAGAGTCAACAATGCCTGTTAATATCAAACAGTGTCTTCTTAGAAATCACCACACAAACTAGAAACACCAAACTGACATTCAGAACTATTCCAACATTGCACTGCAGCAGCCGTCATAGTATCTTTTTTAGATTTCTTTGTCTCTGGTGGACAGAATACTGCTTATTGAACAGGCACATTTAAAAAGTTCTATGACTTAAGCACTAAACCTGAGGTTTTGAACTGGAGATCAAGCCTCAGAACAAAACTTCACTTTGTTCATTTTTTTCAGGTTTGTAGAATCCATAGAAAGATTATGTCTACAATTGGAGACATCAAGTAGTAACATTTTCATCTGAGTGAAATATGAAAAAAAAAAAAAAAAGTCATACTGAAACGTACTCTGATTCAGAATTCTCATTTTATTGACCACAGACTTTTTTTTCAGGTAGCTCCAGACACCTGGAGCAATAAGGTTTTTATCCAAGCAAAATGTTCAACATTACCAAACTGGCAGAACTGCCCACTTTCACTGGACTTTGCGCAAGATGTTTTGTTTCAACTTTTTTAAAAGAAAAAAAAACTTATGACTTTAACATACGCATTATAATGCAGAACAAAATTAAAGAGAATTTTCCCACAGGGAAAAATAACAACTGTTGATCTCAGACATAAGAGAAGTATCCTTTCACTTCCTTTATAAGCATCAACCACATAACTTTGAAAGATATTAATCAGTTTCTCTAGTACAAATCACAACAGCTATTTTTAAAGTATTATTTATGATACTTTAGAAGTATCATAAAGTAATATGATGCTTTAATCATTTTACTCAAAATGATTAAAAAAATTAGAGGTGGTTTATAGGAAATTCAGGGGAAAAATTCAGAGGAAAACATTTACATTAGGTAAAACAATACAGTTAATTAATAAAACAAATCATACAGAGTCAATGTAGTATCTACTTATTTCTCCTTGTGAAGAAGAACTAAGTGGACTAGTACAATGAAAACAAACCCAAGTAATAAATATGCAGGCTTTACCTGAATCTGAGCTCTGTTTCCTGCAGTAATATTAGAAACAGTCCAGCATGCTTCTTTTCGAATAGATTCCTTGGGACTACTAAGCAAGTGCAAGAGACAGGGTAATGCAGAGCAGTTCAGAATCACCTAAAAAAATTAGAGAATTTAAAATTGTAGAATACTGTAGAATATATATATACACATAGGCTTATGCAATAGATGTATGTGAGAAAAACACCTTCAAAAGAATAATTTGCAACTCATCCATATTCTACAAAGTATCATAGATAAAATCCTGCAAAACTGAAGTGTTTCAGTGTTTCATGCTGTAGTGTGTGAACAGACAATCCAGCAATATGAAAGAATCTGCCCTCATTTAAGTTCAGACCAGAAGACTGACAACAGCAAGTCTAAATAAGGCTCCCTAAGGTTAAAATATGAGTAACTGAGAGTATAAATCTAATTGTTATAGTTATTTATTAATTTGGCTTTCTGCAGAGCAGATGTTTTCTGTTAAATTCCTCAGAAAAACTCTCTCTATCCTGATTTTGGCTGGGATAGAGTTACTTTTCCTCCCAGTACCTGGTGCAGGGCTATGTTTTGGTTTTAGTCTGAGAATACTGCTGACAACACATCGATGTTTAAGTTGTTGCTAAGTACTGCTTATTCTAAATCAAGGACTTTTTAGTTTCGCATGTTCTGGCAGTGAGGAGGGGCACAAGAAGCCGGGAGGAAGCAGAGACACAAAGTAGCCAAAAGGACATTCAATAACGCAGCACATCATGCCCAGTATATAAAATGGGGGAACTGGCTAGGAAGGGCTGATCACTGCTTGGGTTGGGCTGGGTATCAATCAGCACATGGTGAGCAATTGTACTGCGCAAATTGTGTTTTCCAAATTTTTATTTCTTCTGTCTTTTTTGTTCCCTATTATTGTCATCATCATTGTTATTTCTATTATATTTTACTTCATTTCAATTATTAAACTGTTCTTATCTCAACCCATGTGTTTTACTTTCTTCCAGTTTTTGTCCCTATTTCACCTGGGGGAGTGGGGGTGAAGGGGCATGAGCAAACAGCTTCATGGTACTTAGTTTTCAGCTGGGCTTAAGCCACAATGCTCTCCTATAGGCTCACAACAAATAATGTAATTAACTGATTTTCTTATTTTCCCTTCAGACTAGGTCTCTCAGCCTTTTAGACACCATTTTCTTTAAAGCAGAACCTGACTTAGGATTTCCTGCATTTCTTCAAACTCAATTCCATTGCCTAAAATTAAAAGATAAATCTTTAGGACAAATGGCATCAGTAAAATTATCACATATCCATTCATGGACAAATAAAGTACAACTGCTGAAGTCTAAGTTTTCACTTGTAAGTACTGGAAGAGTTAAAAATGGGAATGATAGTGGAGTTTTCTTACTCCAGGAGGAAAAAGAAAGAAGGGGAGGGGAGAAGGGAGAAGCAACACTTAAAAGTACCATAGGGGAATGAAGCAACCTTCTACATTTAGTACTGTAAACCAATGTTCATTCTTGCAGTAACTTAATGTTTAAAATAGCAGCCCATACTGTCAAATTAACACCACAGATTTATACAGAGCCTCTTTCACTGCTGTATGCAGATACCTGCACTGGACAAGTATTGTGTCACAATTTTTACAAAATTCTGCCCTGCCAATTAGTTTTTCATAAATCAAGCAGTCTTACCTGTGTTTGGATATCATCCCCAGTAACAATATTTCCAACTGCTCTTAATGCAGGGGATACCACCTTGTAATCATTATGCCTAGAGAGAAATATTAAATTGCTTGATATTACGAAGTGTTAAAGTATAGTTTTGCATTTTCAGTGAACAAGGTTCACTTCAGGTGCTAAATTTTTAGTTACAAAAAAAAACACTGTATTACTTCTTACATCCCCCTGCTTAGCCAAATTTGACAACTGCAAGCCCACAACTGAATTGCTCAAGCAAAGGCCATCTCTGGAACAACACAACTTAAAGCAATCTATCTGTCCAGCAAATTCATTTCACCCAGCCATAGCAACAGAAGGGGTGTTATTAGGGCTATATTTAAACTTAGCAGCCCCCCTTTTTAAGTGAAACCCCCTCTTTTATTCTAAGTCAGTCAGCCAGTACCTGAAGCCCATATTCAAGTGTCTGAGGTGTGGAGAAGGGAAACCTATTCTAAAGATTCTACAGAAAGCAACCTCACTGTACCCTGACAGGTATACCTAGTGAGCTTTCCACAGGGAACTGCGCTGAGCTGTCAGTGCTGAGAACTACTATGACTGACACATTCTGTAGTCCTCATGTGAACACAGGGATTTAGTCTTCCTTTCTAGGAAAATAACGAACCATAAACCAGATATACTGGAACAGTTTGGAAGTGGCATAAGCCTGCTTCTGGACTTCCTAAGTCCAAGAACTGTCTGTACTGCAACTACATCTCCTAGAAAGGTAAGAAAATAAAATACAACAGTGAAATTTAAAAAGTTAATAGTAAGATGAGATGAGAAATTAATTTATAATTCAAACTGGTTCTTCAGTCTTCACGTTTCTATTCCTCTATGTAAATGAAATCTTACATTAAATTTTAAGCAATATAAATGCATACATTGGAGAAGACATTTTTCACTGTCAATCTGAGGAAAAAAAAAACAGGAGCCAGGTAACCTATCAAGCAAAAGTTTCAGATAAATACATGTTCATCACTCCACACAAAAATTCAGACTTGAGGTGAGAAAAGACAATGCAATCTGAATCTCATACTGACAGTACTGCACTTCACATTTATTTGGTGAAGACTTACATAAGCAACTCTACCAATCTTCGACACACTCCAGAATCAATAACAGCTTGAATTTTGTCATTAGGACCATCTGAAAGGTAAGAGAGGGCCCAGCAAGCATCTGCCAAAACATCTGGGTCACTGCTAAACAACAGTCTTGATAAAACATTTAAGCAAGGAGCAACCTAAAGAAAAATATTGCATAAAATTAGGTGGTTTGTATTTTGCAAGTTTCAGAGAACATTCTGCAAAGGCATAAAGATGAAAAACTATTTCCTGCCAAAACACATTAATGAATCAGGACCTAAGTGGAACACTTCCCAGTTAAACTAGATATCCAATTCAAACAGGCAAACTGGATAAATTCCGACTCACAGCCTATTTATTTAGATATATTCCAGTAGGTATATAGTTGTTCATCAAAAATACATCTGCTTTTACACATAACTAGATGACCAGAAATTACTGATGCTTTTTTGAATAACTCAGTGAACACAATTTCAAAGTAATAACATTTTTTGGTATTACTGGTTTTGTAGGGGTACTGGATGTTACTTGTAATAACCAATTCACAATCGCTTTACCACAAAGAAACTCAAGAGTCATTCACAGAGGACTCAGCATTCAGTGAACCAAATCAAAGAAACAATAGCTGACTTGAGTTCTCACTGTAACTGTAGTCTCTGGTCTTAATCTCCTACAGGTTCCACACAGACAAGTGCCAAATCAACTAGAGCATCTTATCATCACCTGGAACCTGATAGGTTTCAGCTGTATAGCTTGGGAATTTCATATTCTTTGTTAGAGCTTAATTCTTTATCATACATCAGTTATGTAATTCAGCCTCCTTTAGGGGACCTGGTGCTACTGCAAAGGCAAAAAGCAAAGGAGCTGTTCCTATTAGTAGGTGCCTACAGGGCAACCTTTTCCACTGATATTTTAAGCATTTAAGCAGCAAAAAGTCTTGCTTTTTTTCTTTTGGTTTCTTTTTTTTTTTATTTGGTTGGTTTTTTCTTACTACAAGATCAAAACCTACTGAAAGATACAACTTAAAGCAACTGTGAGGTGATTGATGAATTGACATCAGAAATTTACCCTTTTTGCTAGTATCTCTCCAAGAATTAAATAGCAATGACAGTAATTACTACTTCAAGAGATAAATGTCAAAGACATGTAAATTCTCTCCAGATTCTCTTTTATGATCATTTAACCTCAGTCTCTTCTAACCAGAATACTGGTGCTCAGTTTTTTAAATCCTTTTAATGCCATTAACCTCAGGAGAAATTAATTAAAATGAAAATAAGAAGCTAATATTCCTACTAGCCTCTAAAGTCTTCCTGTCTTTACAACCACATACTGGAGAACACTGTGTGATTACATTAAAAAGGTAAGTTGAGTCTATCTCCAGATTCAAACAGTGTGTGTTACAACATGTTACAAGCATAGGTCTTCCTCAGCTTTCTGATTTGTAAAAATGAAGTACTTTATTATACCTTACTGAAGTCTGGAGGTGGGTTCTTGCCTCTACAGAGATTTGAGAGAGCCCAGACTGCATTTCTAGTTGTTGTAAGACGATTTGAATTTGTTAACAGTCTGTCAAAGAAACAATAATAATAGAAATAATCATTTCTTACTGAAAAGGTAAGTGGTTTTATGTCTATTATTACTAACAGTACCTCAAATTTGGAAAAGAAATCCTAATACTGGGTCCCAATTTCAATTTATTTCTCTTCATAGGCTGCATGCTGCAAAACTATTTTTTTTTTAGAATCAACTGGATCTGAATAGATTATTTTGTGTGGAAAACTCATTACCAAATCAGGTATATGTATATAAAGTAAATCACTGCTCATACAAAAAAAATCATTCAACTAATCTTCTCTGAGGGTTTTCAGAAGGGGCTAGAAGATGGAACCCTCTCCTGAATTAACTTCAATGTTTTCATTCACAGAATGCAATTAATAATAAGAAAAACAGTTTCATAAAGTTAAAACTGAAGAGATCTTAAAAAAAACGCAAACAAAAAAACACACAAAAACAAATGCACAAAAAAACAAACAAAAAACCCCACCCCATAAAAAAACAGCACCCCAACCTTCACTATTTTTGCTGAACAGAATGTAAAAGATTCAGCACCTGAAAAATGAAGTTCACTTTGAGATACATAACAAAAAATCTAAAGCTGTTAATCCTCAAAATCCTCGAGGAAGGTAGTCACAGTCTCCTCAATTTTTTAAGCTGTTTTACAAATTTCTAAAGCGTTTTTTCTCATAGAGTACATTTACCTCCTATCGAAAGTGTATAGTAAATGCTGGAATGATATTCCTAGCAAAGTGCAATTTTCTGGTGGAACACAGCTCATGTAACAGCTGCTCTGCCAGGTCTCCCCACCAAGCAAATGGACAGATAGCAACATCGGATCTTGGAGCTACTGGACAAAGAGGGAGAAACTAGCCTACTGCCCAGCCAGTTGGAATCACACAAATGCATGTGCGAATTAAATCATCTGTCCCACCCTACATATCCGTATTTCTGGCACTATACAGAAATTGCCATAACTGTGAAATAACATTTCTCTCCTTTTGCAAACATTGGAAGGTTTACAGTCATGGACTACCTAACTAAAGACAAGCATGAAGCTTAGGTAATACAAAAACATTAGATTCATAGTAATATAATAAATGAGAAACATTCTCAGTTCAGAAGAGTTTTATATTCTTCAAGAAATTTTAAGTTGAAGTTTACAGTTATCTATATTAATTTATTATTACTAATTGAATATTACAGTACTAATTTGCAATACTTACTCCAAGAGGGGTGGTAGTATTCCACAGTTCAAAACAAAGTCTCTGCATTCTGCATTATCACCAGCAATGTTACCAAGAGCCCACACTGCCTTAAAAAGCAAAACACTCATGTGAATTTATACAGGTTTATATAGAATATATCTAGATATTTTACAGCAAATAATATAGAATTTTTTTAAAAAAGTATCATTCCAAATATAGCATTTCAGAAGACTACTGATTTTTATATTATATTTTTTGTGAACTTGCACAAAGTCAATTACCTATTCTGAAGTCATCCTTTCAAGTCTTCTGTTATGAAAATGTTGATTCACATGGGTTTTTGGTGGGTTTGTGTTTTTTGGCTTTTTTTTTTTTTTTTAACATAAAAAGTATGTATATACTCTTTTCAATAGTTACATGTGTTACTACGTGCAATAGATGGAAAATCTAAGTTGCAAACAACATATAAGGAATACATGCAAACTTTGAAACATGCTGAATAGAAGCCAGTAAATTACAGACTCTCAAACATAACACCCCCCTCCTCACCAAAACCAAACCAAAACACAACAGAAATTAGATGTTTTCTTTAAATTACTCAATAATACGAGATAAAAAACAGGTTCAAAGAAACACTGAAGTTAAGTTTTCTTCTTAATGCCAGATGGATGGGCTAGTAGGCAAATGGGGCTCAAAGCCTCCCTAAGAACCTTCCCCCCCCATTTAAAAATTAAAAGTAGTTATAAAACAGTTACCTGCTCCTGTACATCTTCATGTTCTGAACTAAGCAACTTAATAAAAATTGGAACAGCTCCAGTTTCAATTACAACTTTGGTGTGTAGAAAAGTTCCAGAGGCTATGTTTGTCAAAGCCCAAGCTGCTTCAAACTGTTTAGTACAAAGAAGACCATGTTAAACCACAGAGCAGCAAAACTTAATGAAAAATAGTTTGATGCAAGAGTTGCAGAGGTCAATCTTCCAACTTTTTTTCCCCTTTCCACTGAAATACAATTATTACTATTATTGTACTTGGTATACAATAGAATAATTGGCATTGGCAAAATCTCTACTTCATAAAAACTACCAGCAGTGAAGTTAGCTTTAGGTTTTGGCTTGCAGCATGAGCTCTAAGGAAGATTGCAAATCTCTATTAACCAGTATAAATCCCTTCTGTTTACTCTATATTAAATTTAATTCTTCAAGTATGAACGTACACATGGCCTAAGTTCCACAAGTAGACAGAACTAGTTACTTGTATTTTAATTATCTACTCTTCAAGGGTTTTCTAAAAGGATTTTGTCACGTGTTTCTCTTCCATGTATTTTTTTCTTCTTTTCTAAAGTTTCCACTGAAAAGTACTACAATACACTCAACACAAAAAAAAACCCAAACAGATCCTGCTCACACATTAGTGTTGACGATCTTAACATACCACTCTGGAAACCCTCCTGAACACATTCTGCTTTCAATACCCAAGCATTTGAGCAGCTGCATACATAACCCTAAAGACTACCCTGAAATTGACACGAGTCCAATCACAATTTCAGTGGCAATAACTGCCATTTCAAACAACTAAAAATTTATGGCTTCAGTGGTTAAAAACAATAAAACATGGCTATTAAGAAAAACCAAAAAACCAACAAAAAAAAATCCCATTCCAAACCCCAAATAAGTATGAACCAAACTCACTTGTAGAGTGTAATTCTCATTCCTCTCTAGAAATTTCACGAATCTCTGTACTACTCCTGGCTTTTGTATAACTTCATCTATAGGTGGATTAGGCTCTAGGGAATAAAAGCAAACATTTGTGTTTAGCCTAACCAAAAAAAAAAAAAAAAAAATCCAAACAAAACAAAACACAAATTACTTTTTTAGTATGACATAAAACATGAATATAATTCTCAGTTCTTATCATAATTTTTAGCATTCAATCATTTTAATCTCAAATGAAAGCGCTAAATTCTTTACTCTAGAAAACTGCAGAATCATCTCCAGAAACATCCTATTAAGTATAATAATACTAACATGTACTATTACCCATTTGCACACTAGTAACGCATTACAAAACACTGTTCCTTCAAGTAGCACCTCAAGCCAGAGGAAGAGCAATTGTGATTAGATACTATTTTAAATGGCCATGCACACCTTTACCCATCATGCTGTACAAATACCAGCATTAGTTTCAGACTGGATATCTCACAGTCTCAACAAAACCAAGTTGCAACTGCTCTCTGGCACCATATAATTCTTCTCCCCTCAATTACAGAATGAGAATCAGGAACTGAGTCACTGCAACAAGTACTATAAGTAATGTTAGTGTGTCGTTACTTACTGTCCTGGACACTTCAATCAAAATATCCTTGCTTTTGTGACTTTGTCTGAAAGACTTAACATTAGAATAATGAAGCTTTCTGTATTTAGCCATTAGGTTGGAAGAGATTTGGCACAGTTTCTCTATAAAGAGAACTAGAAGCTTCAGCAAGCTCTATTTTAAAGTAAAACGAAACTAAAGGTTAACAGACTATGACTAAAATAACACAAAAGGCACAACAACAAAAATAAGAATCAGACAATGTTTACGTACCTTTAGATAGCAATTTTCTGAATTTCTGAGTTGCTGTGAGTTGCTGATCAGGATCATCTGAGAAAATCATCTGCACCATATCTACTGTAATAACTTCTTCCTAAAAATGAAAGGAGGATTTCTTTCATCTAGTACTATGCACACTAACAGATAACATTTTAAGCACACTCTAAAGTATTACCTCTGGAATAGGTACAGTGGAGCTGACATCAGGATCCTGAATTGGACTTTCTACCATAGATTCTTCATTTCCAGGTAAAGAAACGTTTCTGCGTTTGAACAGCTAAACAAAGAAATTTTGGGAGTCATCAGTACCCACTCTGTGGTAAGTTTTAATGACATACACTTGAATAAATGCTTTCACCAATACTAATCAAAGTATTTTTTTACTCACCTTCTCACTCATCCATGCAAATGGAATTCTACATGAAAGTTTAAAGAAGATAAAAGAGAAAAACACTACTATATCTGTATCTAGACAAATTGCACCACAACACTTTAGAGAGACGCTTAAAAATTGAGATTCTTTTTAATTAGCAAAGATCCTTAATTTTTTCCACATGTAAGAAAAAGATACAGATATTTGTGCTTTTAGTCTTTTATCCCTCATAATCAGCATTTACTTTCAAGCAGGGAACAGTATCCTACAAATTACTTCCTCCGTTTTTAGTTTATAGGTTAAAATCATCAACACAGAGCCAACATTTGTATTTCAGCACACTGCATTCCTCCCTTCAACAGAAGGTCTAAGATCTATGTGCTTTCTTTGAATAGCAATTAAACAGTGTCTATATTTCAGCTACAACTGCAGAAAGATTAAAACAAAACCAGTATTTTAATACAGTTGGAGAAAAAAGAGTGTAGCTTCAAGGTGGATTTTCAAATTATATTACTTTAAGCATTCCGTATGTCCAAAAATCACAGCGCATGCAGCCAAAAATCCTTTGCTGTGTGCACAGCCTATGCTCAAAATACATACCTGCGCTTTGGTATTTAATCAGCTATGTTTTACGAATGCCTCTTCATTTTCTGGCATACAAGGAAAATATTCACACTAGCCTATTTTCTTCCAGACACCAAACCTTAATTTTTACACTACTACACTTACAATTAACAATCCCAAGAATATTAACTTTGGTTTCTTTAAAAATAAATGTTAGAATCTCAGTCCCATTACCAAAATTTCACTGCAAGCACAATAAGGAAACCTCCTACTAAATACTGAAGGTTTCATCCTGTGGGTGTCTACAGACACCTAGATTTCTACTATTGTATATATCCAAAACCGCAAAAGCAACTCCAGTTTACATCTACCCATATTTCAAACCAAGGCATTCTCTCCCTTCTTCAACACAGTTCTGGACTGAGCACAATCCTGAGCACAAAATAACTGCAGATTCCTGGATATAAACAAGGTTTAATTCCATTGAAGCCCACAAAGGCAGAGGAAACAACATTCCTCTTCAAGACCAGCCGTTCTTTCTAGCATTCCAGTCATTCTTTCTAGCACTCAGTAAGGACACAGCAGCTCTTGACTGAAATGTATAAACTGATATTGTTTAGGATCATGGTCTATCTATCAGTTATGATTTCTTCTGGAGCAAAAGCAGTCTCATCTCACTGCATAAACATGCTGTCCCCAAGTCAGAAGGGTTGAAAAGCACCAGTCCACCACATTAAGATAAAGGAGAACATAACACCATTCTCATTGTTAAGAAAGTTAGCATGGGAGAGAAAACACCCAGTATTTTCGTAATTTACCTAGGGAGTGTTTACAAAATACACGAACAAAACTTTCAGCTGGAACTGCAATGCAGTTACCCATTCACGGGGAAATGCTCCAGTATTATACGAGTTCTTACTCTTACCTCTCTGGCCCAACTAATTTAAATTCTTTTCCATGCAGTAGCACCACTTTCCCAGGAGAAGAGTAAGCATTCCCACCTCAAAGAAGACTGTAGATCAGTGCCTGGGACACTCTCTAGGTTGTGGGAGACAAATTCAGCCGCTTTAGACCAAAGAGAAAAACAAACTACATTCCTCAATTTCCTGGCGAGAAAATACTAAACATTTGGGGTAAAAGAACTAACACAAACCATCAAATTATACAGTGCTCCATGTACTCCAACCACGAAAATTTCAATACGGAGAACTGCTAACTATATATATTCAGGGATATATGTTCAGAGATCACTAACTGGAAGCCAGCTTACTAAGTTATCACAGAAAAGCTCTTGGGCATTTGAAGTATGGCTTCAAAGATGAAAATAATCCTCAATCTTCTAACAATACAACTTTGGCCCAAACTCTGGAAGAGAATGCAAGGTTTCTACTCCTTACTGGAAAAAAAAAAAAAGTATCCTTTCAGACCAATCTTACATGTGTAAACTAAGACTAAGGATTAAATTTCAGACACAGCTCTCTCCTCTGTGTGCCCTAGTGACTTGAGTGCTTCTGTTGACTTTTTTTGAGAGGTGCCTGGTGCTTCCCAAGACTGCACAGAAAACAGACAGCCCATCTGGTGCTCTGAATTCTGCTTCACGGAGGAGTCTGCTCAAGTCCTTTCATGTGTCTACATTCAGTTTCGTAAGAACTTAACAGCTCATCAAGACACTCACTTGCTCTTCTCTTTTCTGTTTCCGAAGCTGGATTCCCTCCTCCTCTCTTCGTCTTCGCATTTCTTGGGGATTAAGTGCATTATTCTTGTAGCTTTTCATTCTGAAATTTTCTTTACCCGGGCTTGCCATGTTGTCTATTAAAAGGAAAAAAAAAAAGGAAAAATGACTCCAAAAGGCCAAACCTTGCAAGGCAAACATGGCATCTCTTTTAATACAAAAGTATCTACAGCAGCAGTTACATATTCCTGTAGCTGCTTGCAATACCCCGTTCATCAATAAAACTCTCTTAAGGCAGAAATCAAGAGAAAAAGCTTTGCCTAGACATGCATTTCTAAACCGCAGATTAAACTCCAGTTCATCTCACAGATCAGATTTTTCATTAAAGGACATAATCCCCTGCAAAAAGAAATTATGTGTCTTATAAGCAAGCTAAGAAACTAAAAGCAAAATTATGTTGTTAATTTTTGACTGTCACAAGTAATTTGCTTCCTCCTCTCATAAAGGAGACATTAAATATATTAGAAAAAAAGGACAAATCAAAAAAGAAAATCTGCAGTAATTACTGCTTCATTTATTATTGCATTGCTGGGGTTTTTTTTAATGCTTAGCTTGCAAACATAACAGAGGACCTAAAGGTTGTGCTTAATTTCCTTTTAAACTGTATGCAGGAGTACAAATCAAGAGTCAGTAGCACCAGACAGACCTACTCTTTCCCATTTTAAACTAATGAAATGATTGATTCATTCTAATTAACAGCTCTTTTGATGGAATAGAGGATTAGAAGCTGTCATTTCAGGCATACCAGTTGGGAAAAGAGAGAAAAGTGATAAAATATGATTCTGTCACTCGAAAGTTCAAACTGACTGAAAAAGGCTGTTAAGAGCATGGTGCTAGCTTTTAAAGCTAAAATTGTAACCGCCATCTGAGAAATAACTGTCAAAAATATGACTTAAGCAACTTTACATGAACTCTTATCTGAAATTCTTGCACAAGAAGAAAGCTCCTGAAATGTACACAATTCTCTATGAACTTCCATGCTGGGACTACATATTTTTTTCTTCCCTTTTTTAATGCATCAGCAGTACCATGGACTGCTGAGCTATAAACATAAGCTGTAAGAGGAAAAGAATCTGCAGTTGTACGCTGATATCAACAAGACACTGTGAGGACTCAGCAGCCTGTTTCACCCAAACACATTTGCTTCACAAGAACCTTAGTAAACTACTGCCATCTCTGGACCAAGAAGATAAGTGTGCCACTGTCTAAAGCTATTTTTTCTTAGTTGTCATGATACTTTTAAGGTACTATTTAAGAAAATCGCTTTCCCAATAACACTACTGGCTTAACTAGTCCTAGAACACCGTCACTTCCTTAATCATTTGCACCTTACCAATTTAGTTGTGGAAGCAGAACTGTGAGGCCAAGCAATGAAACGAACAAGATAATCATGCATACAAAGTCACCCAGTTTAGTCTCCAGCTCTATAAAGAGTTACAAAAGCTCAACTGGAAAGAAGCTTTCTTCAGAGCTGTATTCAACAAGAAAAGCTTACGATTTTATAGCTTCATTGCCCCCACAAGGATTTCGGTATAAACATCACAAGGGCAAAAAGACTGACAGCCTCTGACACATTCAGGCTTCACACCTTCTGCAACTAGGTCCAAGGAAGTCCACACTTCTGCTCTGCGAACTACGCTCGTTTTACATTAAATCCCTCCACCCACCACATCCTGCATCTCGCCCACTTGTGGTGCCTAGACTAGGACCTATCGTACTAGCATTTCTTTCCTCCCTACCTACACAAGGTTCCTTAAATACCGCGCTGCACTGTACTAGCGTTCCTTCTCAGACCGGCAGCGCCGAGAGGCCAGGCACTGCCTCCATGCTTTGCACCGGACAGGGCAGACCGCAAGCCCCTCGCCGGCTGCTCCGCCGAGAGGACACCCGCTCCGGCCGCGAAGAGCGATCGGCGAAGCGCTTCATCCGAGTCACGCAAAGAGGAGGTGAAATCCCCTAATCCAGCAGCAGGGCGGGAAAACTGTGGCCTGGCAGCTCTGTATCCGAGGAAGCGGCGCCGAACAGCGCGGGAAGACACCGTCCCAGACCGACCGCCCCATCTGACGGGGACCGAGTTGCCGCGCTCGGCAACGCCCCGCTGCTGCCTACAGGAGACCGGCCTGCACCGGGGAGCTTACAGCTAGGGGCATCACACCCCGCCTCGGAGAACGTACAGCCCCCTTCCCGCCGGCTCCCAGCGCTCTTACCCATGGAAGCGGAGACGCCCGCCGCACTCCAAGCGAGCAGACCCCACTCGGCTGAGCGCCGGCACCCGATCGCAGTTCAAGATGGCGGTCGCTACCCCGCGGCGCTCCGCACAAGCCGGCAGCGCGGGCCCCTCCGTTCCCGGCATGCTCAGCGCGAGCAGCCACCCGCCCCTAGGCGGGAAAGGACGTGACGTTGCCCGCCTCCCCTCCCCTCGCCTCGCCTCAGGCGGTGTGATGCTGCTGTGTGCCGTGTGCGGGCGGGCGCTGGTCCCTGAGGAGGCGGCGGCGGCGGCGGCGGCGGCGGCGGGGCAGTGCAGCCCCCACCCCCGGCCAGCGCACCCCGACC
>JAOEHY010008449.1:0-23320 GCA_025447955.1 Psilopsiagon aurifrons | reverse complement strand
CCCCCTCCCCCCCTTTTAAAATAGTTCAAGGAGGCAGAATAGCAGAGCTGTCCTTTGCTTGCTCACAGTGTTTTGTCTTTAACAATTTTTTTAAGTCTTTTTGCCATTTTAGATCTGCCTAAATAAATTGCCTTGGAAAATTAATAAAGCATTAAGATGCTGAGAAACTGGGTTGCATACAGAAGGAACTTTAGATATCTGAAGTTATTTCATGAGTTTGGGTACAAGTGTGTGCATGTGGTGGGAGATGGGAAATGAGTTAATTTTCTATATTCCTAACTTGTTCCTTTCTTCTGCAGCACTGTTTGCCTGGGAAAACAATGATTCCCTTTCAGTCTTTTCTTCCCTTTCAAAGAACTGGGATTTAGTCAATGGAGCCATTTACATGCAAAACGTGAATCATATGCATAAGTGCTTGCAGGATTGTGGCCTTTTATTGTTGCTAAAGTATCACTATTTTCCGGTTTCTGATGAACTTGTCATTTTAAAACTTGCAATAAACAAAATGTAGTTATTCTGGGCAGGTAATTACCCTTAACAAAAAATAAACAAGCTTTATGGAGTTTAATAAATGCTTCCCCTACCCCCAGCTGGGGAAAACGAGGCACTGCCTTTTGAAATACTTTTGAAGTGCAGAAATAAGTGTATAGAAATGCAACAGGTGATGATAGTACAAGGGGTAAAATCTGCTCTTAACTGCACTGAAAGTAAACCTCTGAGTAAGACTTCTGACAGTACTGAGTTTTCTCTATTCATATTTAGCTTTGACTTCTGAAAGGAAAGGAAACTGCCCTTACTGAGAGACTCCTGTCGATACCACAATGCATTCCTAATGGTTTGGTAGGCAGTTCAGTCTGCTTTGTAAAATACATCATGACAACCAAAATATCCGTCCCCTCTGCTCTTGAAATAACTTTGATTTTCTTCTTTAGTTAGATTAACCATGGCACTTATATTCTGTCTAATTTGGTGACTATAGACAACAAATGTGACAGGAAATGTGCTTATCAAGATATATCATAGAAACTGATGTTGCAATGTTTGAAAGCAGCTAGACATTAAGTAGTGCTCTTGTTAAGGCTCATTGAGGTGAGAAAAGCTTTGTTGTAGCAGAACTCATTTCCATGTAAACTTCATCTTTTAAATATCCTACCTGAATTGCACTGGGGTCTAATTCCAAAAAGTAATGCTTTCCTTTGGTGTTCAACCAGGATTTTACACTGTGTAAAATTTCAAGCCTGAGTCAGGCTATAAAAATTAGAGGCTTTCTAGATGGCAAAATAAGGCTCCTCTCTTTGGTTCTCTGCTTCTGTTGCATCCTACCCCCACTGCAATAATCAAACCCACTCAAAATAAAGGCAAGAAATCACTATGCTACTTACTATGAGCAAGGATTAAGCCTCTGTGGCCTACTCCTTGTACAGCACTGAGCACTTTTTGAAAACTAAACAAATAACAGCCCTATCAAAATGAACCAATTTTAAATGGTGGCAAATAAGAGCAGAATACAATAATATTGAACTCCTTTGCCTGACTAATGTTTCTATGTAGTCAGCCCTCTGTGTTATTGCCTTTATGAGATTTACATAAATTAGTCATCACATTTTATCATTTTCCTTTTACATATGTATGGATGTTAGATGTGTGTGAAAAAAAGATTCATGAGTATCAGAGGTCTATTTGCATTAGAATTTCCAGTGGAAATGTCAAGTATGACCTTTCCCTTGTCCGGGTGGCTAATCCCATTTGAAATTCCTGCCATGCTTCTACGGAGGGTCACTGTGCTTGTGGATGGAAGCACTGCACCTGCTCCAGCCTCCATTCCTCCTTTCCCTCTACGGAGCTGGCAGCCAGTGGATCTGGGCTGATGCTCTGCCTCACTGTCCTGCCTGGCTGCGGTTCACTGCAATCTCTACTCCCAAGTTAGGGGACTAAAATGTTTTTAATGGATTATTTCTTCTTTTTCTTGGCATATTGTTTTTGGAGGTTTTAAGGAACATAAATACGCACCAGGCAGGTTAATGGTGACTACTTTTGAAATAGAGGTATAGTGATTAGGAAATTTTAGAGAAGAATAGACATTTTCTCATCTTGAAAGAAAAGAAAAAAGCAAGAATAAAGACATATGAGTTCATAATGCCTCCTGGATTACTGGACAAGAGATGCCCCTTTTATGATGAGTCACTTGGAGTCTCCCATTATGGCAAGTCAATATGGGTCCTGTAAGAAGGTGCAAATGTATTGACAGGATATCCAGACGCTCCTGAAAGACAATACAAAAATAAGCCAACCCTGTTTTTTTACTACGTGGGTCTATCGACAACTTCCCATTACAGGAAATGCTTTTGGTATTGAAAGAAAATCTGATCTTAGGTTATAATGACTATTTCTATCATAGGGACTTTGTAATTCCATTGTATGTTGAAGGGATTTGGAAATAAGATTTCCTGCAACCTATGGGAGAATAACTTTTATAACATTGCTTATCTCTAATTACATTTTATTATTGTTTAGATGTTAGTTTATTTAAATATTTGCTTTGGGAAATAACCCTCAGAGATTACTTTCTTGGTTCCTGTAGTAATGTGGGTATTATCAGTTTATGGCTGCTTTCTGAGCCAGCCCTCAGTCAAATAATTTTCTATCAGACTGGAGCTGTATTGGCAAGAATAAGAACCACTGGTGCCTTTGTAATCAGTTCCTGACATTAGAGATAGTACAGCCAGTTCCTGGGCCTCTTTGGCCTTATATAATGTTTGATTAATGCTCAAAGGCATGACAGTTGGAATGCCAAATTTGTGCCTAATTCTGCTGTCAGATTACTGTGTAAGTACTAAGAAATAGCCCATTTATAGTCCTTAAACTTTGTGCCCACCTATGAATTGAAAATAATATCCCATAATGTGTGGAGGAGGCTTGGTGTATGAAGATTCTTGGGGGGAGTGGGAGAGAACTTCCGTAAATAAAATTCAGTAGTAGCTTGTGTAATACTCTTTGGAATTTACCACTCCTGTTATGTCCTGCAGTCATTGTGAACATGCACTCTAAGAACTCCTGTCACAAGAGTGTGAGTTGCTAGTTTCTGTGGTCCTGTGAGCAAACTCCTGTGAGGTTGCCAAAATCTTTGCATGTCACTTGTGCTTTGCAAGGATGGGAGGTGATTGAGTTGTTTGGGGAGGGAAATGGCAGCATCTTGCCGAGGTGCAGAGGGGCAGTGTGGTGCAATTTGCCTTGCACGCAGATGAGGCTCAGACTCTGCAGCAACCCACTCCTGCTCCTGATTTAGACCTTCTGGCTGTGGTTGGGACCTACTACCTGTGGGATGCTACAAACAGCTTGGGCCCACAGGGCCTTAGCTGTTCCTGAGGTACGCAGCAGCCTGGTGCAGTGACTCATTAACTGCTTTCTGTCCATACTTTAAGTTGTGTTGTAGTGTGTAAAACCAGCACACATACATTGTTGCATGTCAGCAGGATATTAGCTTGGTGTGACAGAACTGGTCACCATGCCAACTGAATTATTCCTTTTCTTTTTCAGCCTGAGAGGACCCTCTCCCCTCAACATCTTATTGAAATTGGTCTCCATGACTTTCATTGTTTCTGGGGATACAGGATGAGCATATGTCTTAGAGTAAGCGTTTTGGTGGGTGATCAGCATTCTGTTAGTGCACAACCTTCAGCTTTTTTCCTGAGGAAGTGAGCTGTACTGACAAATGAAACCTGTTTATCTGTTGAATAGAAAAAAATACAAATAAGAAATATATTTAACTGGGAGGTGACTCAGTATGTGGCAGGTGGGATGCTGGTTACATATTTTCCTTAAGGAGTGGTAGAAGATGATGGGAACAAATCTGTCATGTCCTCCCAGGGTGTGTATGTGGGCAACGTGAATCAATATGTTACGAATATGGAGATTATGGTGGTTGGTTTTTAATTCAGTGCTTCTAAATCACTGGGGGCTAAAGCTGAGGAATTTAGGCAGCCACCTGCCCTAACGCACTTTGCTAAAATGCTCCCCTTGGGTTTTAGTGAAGTTACTTTTGGCTGATGTCAAAGCAACTGTGATCAAGATTAAGTCCACTGAGAGCAGAGCAGTTTCCTTTGTAACCAAGAAAAAAACCAACTGGTTATGTTTCATCAAGCAGCCTGTTCCATGTATTTATTTGAAAACAGAATATATTCTTGAAATGACTAGTTGTTGTCTACTAACAGCTTTACAGTAAAGAACATTGCTTGTCTCTGGGGAACAATAGAGACTGCTGCCAGCAGAGCACCTGGAGGAAAGTCTGAGAAGACTGTAGACGGCAATTCCCCTTCTGGCTCTCTGAAAGTCTAGATGAGATGTCATCTGCAATCTGTACTGTCAAGTAGGCAGCCAGCAGTCACCTCAACTTCGTGTACTGGGCAGCCATAATCTCATTAAACTTTATTTAAAATGGATATCTTTGTATGTCACCTTGTTAGTTTGTCAGGCCTTCCTATGGCTTTTTATTGCTATGCTAGAGGAAGCAATTCTCATAGGCATGTAAGCACGGTTACCTTGTGTAGCCAGTGGTAGCAGCAGCTGTTGTCCTATTTCGTCCCCTTAGACACCCTAATAACTCCTCTGGGCTATCCTGTACTCCACATTGCTCCTATGGGAGGAATCTGACACTGAGGGAAGGATAGTGATGCCTTGAGCCCCTTGGTGAACTTGTCTTTTTGATGCTTAGTCATTTCTATGAGTTCTTAGGAGTGTTCCGCATGTTGGACGAATGGCTCTAGCCAATTGGTCTGATGGGAAATGTTCTTATGTCCTCAAATATAAGTCTGACTTTAACACAGAGCCTGTTTCCTTATGTAGGAAGTACAGTCTCTCCCTTTAAGATTTAGAAGTCCCTCCAGGCTGCATGCTCTATCTTTTCCAGACACTGTGCTGACAAAAGCATGCTGAATTTCTCATTCTGTGGAAACCTCACAAGGTAGCAGCCGGTCTCTGTAATAAAACCTTTCTGTTAAGTAATGGCTTCCTATAGCTTTCACATGCTGTGATACAGGCTGGAAACAGCCTTTCTTCAAGAGCACTATCTCCAATGACTTCAGCTTCTGATCTGACTTGAATTTTTAACCTGACTGATCTTGCTAAACACTGCATTATGAATAAAAACTTAGCAACATATCAGTTAAATGGAATGGGTGTGACACAGTGGTTATATGTAAGGAAAATAGAGGAGAAGTTAGGATCATAAACACTATAGTACTAGAACTGGAAAGAGAGCTCACTATTCTAGAATTCTATTACATGTGAGCTATGTATCTGTTTCCCCTCCCACTTTTGCTCCAGTCTCATTAATCTGCTGTACTATGAATTACGCTATAGATCAGAAATCCTCCTAAATGGTCAGGTAAAATACTCCAGGTTAAGGGATCTTCCTGTGGTGCAATAGTGACATAACTCTCCCCTTCATGTGTTCTTTTTTTTTTTTAATTCAGATTTTCTGAGGAAATGAGGGGACTAATTAGGGGGGTTTCTTTTGTACTCTGGCTATCCTCAGGGCTTCTTGAGGCTTCCTCCCACATCTGAAAATAGATTTACCTCAGTGCTAGCTGCTATAACTGTCACTGATAACCTGCTAGTTCTCATCTGTACCAAAGCAGTTTGAGATGAATCGATGTGTGGTTCATTACCTTCATGACTCATTTTGATAAACAAAAGCTAATTATTTGTCATGCTGCTTTTGATTTCACTCTCAATCTAGGGAAAAACTCAACCATTTTGATCTCAGGAAGGTTATATCCTAGTCTGTTAATTCCATTTTCCAGACAGAGCAACTGTGAAACAGTCCTTGAAGTCGCAGCAGATGGTTGGTGGCAGATACCTGATTAGTACTGCAGATTTGTCTCTGTTTCTCAAGCTAGCATGCAATAGCTGTCTGTCCTGGCACATTATCGTGCCTGGATTCTGTCCAGGCAAGCAAGCCTTTTGCCTTGTAAGGGGGCTACTTAAGTGTTAAGTGTCTTCTGGATTGAGTATTTTTTGGGTCAATACCTTGGTGAAGTTCTGCAAGATATTTCTTTGGGCATTCAGAATCTAGTTGGGAAGTTGTTCTGAACACACAATATTTGACAAATGCTGCTAAGTGCTAGATGAAATAAATACTAGATTGCTTGACATGTAGGGTTTTTTTAAGATTCTGTATTTTATATTACTGTGATTTCAAACATATGTGGTTATAAGCTTACCAGATTTCTAAAAATGTACTTTCTATAAAAAACACACTGGGCCCCTCAGCTGTGTTTTCCTCTATTATTTATAGACAAATTGAGAACAAATGGTCTTCTCTTTTTCAAAAAACAAAAAAGCATAATGAAATGGAAACAGCTGTCAATGTGCTTTTCCTCCCCAAGTCATCTGCAATATGAAGTAAATCTGAGATTATTTCCTTTAATCCAAAGTACATTGCCATTTAATAGTGGTTTCAGTGGCAATTCAAGTGGAAGCTGAAGGGAAAAGTGTCAAGACTATGACAATGGGATGTAATGGGTGGTCTACTTAAAAATACGTCCTAATTAAATGCTTTCCACAAAATGAAGAGGGGAACTTTATGTATGTATGAGGGAGGTGATCCTGCCCCTCTTCTCTGCTCTTGTGAGACCTCACTTGGAGTACTGTGTGCAGTTCTGGTGTCCTCAACATAAAAAGGACATGGAACTGTTGGGACAAGTTCAGAGGAGGGCCACGAGGATGATCATGGGACTGGAGCACCTCCTGTATGAAGATAGGATGAAAGTTGGGGCTGTTCAGCCTGGGGAAGAGAAGGCTGCGTGGAGACCTCAGAGCAGCATTCCAATATCTGAAGGGGCCTACAGGGATGCTGGGAAGAGACTCTTCATTAGGGACTGTAGTGAGAGGACAAGGAGTAATGGGTTCAAACTTCAACAAGAAAAGTTTAGATTGGATGTGAGGAAGAAGTTCTTTACTGTGAGGGTGGTGAGGCACTGGAATGTGTTGCCCAGGGAAGTTGTGAATGCTCCATCCCTGGCAGTGTTCAAGGCGAGGTTGGACAGAGCCTTGGCTGACATGGTTTACTGTGAGGCATCCCTGCCCATGGCAGGGGGGTTGGAACTAGATGATCTTAAGGTCCTTTCCAACCCTAACTATTCTACGAGTCTATGATTCTATAGCAAATTTACAAAATCCTCATCTGCTTTGAGTTCAGTCTGGGTGGCAACATAATTGAGAGCTGCCAATACTTAACCAGTACATGGCCAAAACCAATTTACAGAGTAAAATTTTTATCACAAGCAATTACCAGCTTCTTAAACCCTTGGAACAAGAATTCCAGACACAGATTTGAAGATCTAGTGTCTTCCCATGTAATTAAAGAGTTATGCATATTCTTTCAGTGCAGGCTGTAATTCATCCCAAATTAAACAGTGTTTAAATATGTATTACATGCAAGTGAGCTAGCTGATAATCCGATTAGTTAAGCAGTGTTTTTCCTCTGTGGTTTACAGATCCCTGAGGATAAAGAGATTGCTATTAAAAAATTTGGAAAGGACAGCTGTGAGAGCATCTCATATTACACCAAACCAACACAATTCCAAGGCAATCACTGCAACAGGCTGCCTAACTGTCCCCACCATGAGCTCCACTGATGCCTTTCTTGTGCTAGCAGGAGACAAGCAATTATGGAGCTGCAGTACAGGTCAGTTCAGCTCACTTTGCAACCAGGAAGAAAATTTAGTTTACAATGGAAAAGACTCCTAGATCTAACTCAAAAAAAGGAAAAACCAAAACCAAAACCAAAACAGTAGGAAGCAGAGCAAAAGAGAAAGGAAAGTGGGAGGAAAGTGGGAGGAGGTTGGACTGTTTCAAGAAAGTTTGTAGTTACTGAAGGTTAGATGTAATGAATGCCAAGTTGCACCCATGCTACTGCCAGCAGACATGTATGTTCACTACAGAGGGCTTCACCCTTTCACTGGTAAACATTGAGGCTTCTCAATATAAAAAATGTTTGAAACCCCTTTATACTAAACCTTCCCTTATCTCAGAAAATCTGTAGTATTAAAAAACAAAAAAGAGAGCTAGCATAACTAATATGCTGCTACTATAGTAATTTTTACTACAAAGATGCAAAAACGCAAAACATGCCTTTGACTGACACAAAAGTCACTAGGTCTCAGTGTCTCCTTGGTTATATACCTTTGCTTTTCAAGACCAGATGCTCAGTTCTCAGCAGCAATATACTCCAAAGTAATCTAGTACTGCAGAAACTACAAGCACATCAGAGATTCGGTAGCCTAAAAGAGTAACCCTTCTGCCAAGTAAGTCTTATCCTGGCTCAGCAAGCAGCACATATCACATTGTGTACCCAGAAAAGAACACATGATAATGTCATAGGCCAGAATACAACCTCCTCAACCTTCACAAAATTTATTCTAAGCATTCAAAGAGGCAATATAGGCCAAAAGGCAAGTAAACCAATTCTAAGATTTCAAAAAGGCTTGATTTAATTATTAGAAATCTGCATCCAATGGCATACTGGATAGATAAAATGTCAAATTCTTGTTTCACTGTGAAACCTCTGAAAGAGCACTTGTCCTAACACAGTGCAACTTGTGAATACTTGAAATGGTTGCCCCAAATATTAATGGAGTCTCAAACATCTGAGAGGCAAACTTTGAGATCTGTACTTTCAAATCTCAGGCATTTGAGCACATGTATCAGAGATGGGTGGAAATGCTCACCCACATTCACAGAGAATTTTGAGAGATTATAGCCCCCCTCTGGATAGGATATAGTTTCTCAGTCAATAATAGCTTTTCACTTCCAGAAAATGTCAAGCTCTTGGAACTCCTTTTGGACCCATAGGAAAGCAGCAAAGGTTTGGGTGAAAATTAAAAAGCTTGTTTGCCAGTGAAGTGACCTTCAGGCTAGGATGAGGTTGAGGGAGGTTGAGCTGCATCTGTTTTTCATGTATCAAAGAGGTTTAGACTGGAGCTGATCATCGTTTGCTTTGATGACTCTGGTTTATGCTGAATTTGGGTCACTGTAATGCTATATGACAGAAAAATTTTACATGGCTGAATAAGAGATGTTTGTTAGCAGCCTTGCCACAGATTTAGATCCACACAGGAGAAAGGATCAAACATGGGAAAGTCAGGGTTACAGAGCACATGCACTGATGAGAAGGTTAGTGCCCCTCTTGTCTCCTCCCACACATGACAAACCTCTCACTTTGTTCTCTGAGCACTGGCTGACCTCTCCACTTTTTGCTCTTTAACATGTTCCTATTAGGGGTACCCTTCATCTCTGAAGCTTTCACTTGTTCTTTCATTTCAAACCATGCTCTTCTTATACGCTATGGCAGCGTCATATCCCATGGAAATCCTAGAAGTGAAAATTCAACACTGTTGAAAGTATACAGGTCTTAGTTGTCATTTACAGGAAGAGTTTTTTGAACCATAACTTAGTCCAGGTTCCAGGCTGCCTTTTATGGCAATAGAACTGCTTTGAAGGCCCTTAGAATTGCTGAGGTAATGCAAAAAGTCTTTTCTAGAAACAATTATGAGCTCCACTGTTTCCTGTCTGTCTCTCCATCCGTTCCTAAATGGCATGTCTTGCAAACTCACTTTCATAGGAAGACTGAGCTGTACTTCCATTGAACGTAAGGAGTATAAAGCTGTGGTATAAGGCTCAGTCCACAGCAGATCTCTCAGCATTGCAGAGTACTGACTGTTACATGGTAGCCTGTTTTCAGGTAAGGTAACTAAGGATGACTATACCACGTGGCAGAGAATATATACAGGATCCTTACTATATCTGTAAAGTCAGTAACTCATGGAAAGAAGGTTTATATAAGGAACAACTATGCAATCCAGTACTTCTGATCCTGTGAATACAATATTATTTTGTGTCTTTGGATGATATGTGAGCTGTTATAATTGAGGTTGCGACTCCTTTTTCCCTTAGATGTCTTCCCTTTCCCTACTCTCTTTCTCTTCTGCATGTTGAGCTGAGCTCTTCGGTGACATTGTGATGTCATAATGATGTAACTCTTTGCTGCTCTTTTTTTATCCCATCAAAAAAGAAAGTGTGCTGGGAATCCTTCAAACAGCCTATGGCAATACTGCTATCATTGCATTGTATTGCTGTGCAAAAGATGGTTTTTAAGGTCAGGAAAGTCAATATTAAAAACTTATTGCTGTGAGGCTAGACCTTGGTGGAAGTGAAAAGTCCTAAACAAAATGGCATTCTTCATCAGTGGGGAATTCTCTTAGTAGCAAAAGTGAAATATCTCAGTGATGCATAGCTTACGCATCAGTAACCCTGATGAAGTATCCCTGGTCCCTGCATCCTCTGTAAACACCTTTTTATAGAGGCTGTTAATCCGTACAGGCAGTAAATATTTAGGAACTACTGGTTTAAAAATGCATTTCAAAGCAGTGTCAAGAAGTTTGGTACTGAATTATCATATTATTTACTTCCAGAAATTCTTGGCCAATCCTTTTTTATCTTGTATATTTAAAAGAAATAGCTTTTCAAAATCTGATTTCCACAAAAAAACGCCACATGGTGAATTGGTCTGAGCTGGGGAGGAGAAAGAAGCCCAAGTTTTTCAGTGGATTGTGGGTTTGCTTTACCTACATTATCTAACAAACTTTTCTACACTGGTCTACGCAGTTTTTTAGTGAGTGAATCCATCCAGCCCCCAAGCACTGGAGCCAGATGGGCACTTCCCTGATCTACAGTGAGAAAAGGGAAGAAAGACGGTAGACAGTAGGATGGGAGAGACACTTTGCTGCTCCAGTGCATCATAAACCCAGCAGCAGCTGTCTTAAGAAAGTGTCATAAAGAATCTAGCCATAGAAAATCAAATAATCAATAAATAAAAATCCAAACCCATCAAGCGCAATCTTGAAAGGAATGGGAAGACGAGCTGCGGCAGATTAGGGGTGTGTCAGCCTATAAATGTTTAGGGAGTGATTTGGAGTAAAAAAATGGAAAACTTACAACATTATTTACTAGGAAAAGGTATTGGTTTTGTAAACAGAGATTATGTGTGACCTTGGAGCTCTGCAGCCTTTGGGACTGTAAAGAACAGGCGCAAACACAGGGCATACAAACATCACTCACAACTTTAAGCACAGGAAGAGCTATAAAATAATCAGATATACTGGAGAATTCCAGCCTTTTAAGATGTTGCCCAGAAATGCATCTATGGGATATTCAGATGAATTTATCCCCAAGCAGTCTCTGTAACATCCTCTGAAGATAGACAGGTTCAAATGAAATATGACCCAAGCAGAAATGTACTGCATTTAAATATGAAAAATCAATAATTATTTCCTTCCTTCCTTCCCTCCAGTGTGTCAGATTGAAAGATTTTCTCTGCTGTCCTTGGAAAGGAGCCTGCAAAATTATCCAAAAAGAATGTTCTTGATAATAATCCGTATTTAATGAAACTGCTTGGTGGTTATATAACCAATGCTGATTTCATAAAGAACCTAATTTAGACTTCATAAAGTAACAGTGCTTATGTTGGAAAAGCTTGAACATGTCTTACTAGGTCTGAACTGATAGCGTTATTGGCAAGAGATAAATGCTTCAGACAATTTGGGGATAACATTTCAAGTGTCTGCAGAAAAAAAAGCAAATGTACCAAGAGAAATACTGAACAAAATTAATCTTGGCTGCAATTTTACCCCTTCTGATAGTGCTGAACAGTAGAATCATTCGATATTTTCATGACTCAGTTCTATACATTTGTTTCTCGACAGTGAATCAGTTGATGCAGGTCAATGGTGGACTCATCTTGTAAAAAGACAAGCAGTATCTGATAAGCAACCAAGATAAGCACTTTATTGCATGCAACTGATGTTCTACAGAGGTGGGCAAAAACCTCACCTACCCAGGAGACAGCTGACGGGGACTTTAAAGGAAAAGCAATAAAAGGAAACGTCAGTACAGAACTGCAAATATTTTGCAATACCTTACATAGAAAAGTTATTGTTGGCTGTGAGCCAGTGCTCCAGAGACCAGCTTGAAGGTTGCTTTGTTGGTACAGTTTGGAAATGAACTTTGCTTGTTCCAGATGGCTGGCTGGCTTGCAGAGCTGGTTTTAGAGGTTTTCCAGTCAGATGAGTATCTGAGATAAAGCCAAAACTTCTCATTTGTGGGGCTAGGTGAAATAACATAAATAAGGGCCACACTGTGTGTAGGCAGAGGTATGACCAGATGAGACTTGGCTGGGTCTAGGAAAGACCTATAATGAGCACAGAGCCAGGTGATGGGATCAGCCAAGCTAAACTTATGCCAGTCAGGAATCTTCCTTCTAAAAGTGTCTGTTTTGGCTTTCCAGCACAGAAACACTCCTAGTTTAAAGCACCTTGATTTAGTGGACCACTGTAAGAGATACAAATCTAAATAAGGTCTCATACCATACCAAAACAGACCAAGTTAAAGAAGTTCCACTATGTGTCCCTCTCACCTGGCAAAACCATAGCTGAAATTCAGCCTGGAGACAACTAAGCAGGATTTGACGTGGATTTGGACATAGGTGTGGATTTTAGCTGAGATGAGGATAACACACAGAAAATACCTGCCTCTCTTCACAGTCAAAACCATGTTGTAATGGCTTTAGGGAAGTACTGCAGCCTGTTTTGTGCAGGCTGTAGAGAGGGCACTTATCTCTGCTTTTATTGGCATGGAGATTATACAGATTACGTGTACACAGAGTAAGCCACAGTAAGTGATGGTAAATTTAAGAGGAACAAGAACAGAGGCACTGCTGGCAGGCAGGGAAGCATAAGCAGACCCAGTGAAGTTTTGTTCCATTACAGATATGCAGCCATGATCAGTAAGTCACCTTCCAACTCAGATGTCCTGGGTTGTTTTTGCAGAAGCTAAACTCTCTCAAAGCTGCATTATACCTAATTCCTGTCCCCATCTCCACCCCATGGGAGCTGGGAAATTCTGTTGCAGCTGAGTGGCCACCCCCAGCTCTACTAATGACAATTTGATGTATCTGGGGACTTCTGTAAGCCCAAACATACAGTCTTGAAACACAGAATACCAAGAGGTCATGATAAAAAGCTCAGCATTGCTTAGATAGTGAGACAGATTAAGAAATTACTTGACCATATTGCAAAATGCTTTTAACAGAAGAAAATACCCAGGAGCAGCAACAAAGAGAGTAAGAGCAACCTGTCCATTTCCTTAATGTGTAAGGATGAGAGCAAACAATTTTATCCCTTGGGTTTTGCTACTCAAATGCCAGACATTGTCAACATCTTCTGGAAATGGGGTTCTGTCTGTGCTTTGTGTTATGCTTTCAGTTTTTGTCTGAATACAGACATTTGTATGTAAATACATGAGTCACTAGCTTGAACACATATCCTTATGGCATCATGATGGTGCCATTTTTCATTTTCTGTAATAGCAGTGCCTTTATTCTTAAATAAAAAAGACTTTGTGAAAAATACTTTGGTCTTATCAAGAACAAGCAATAAAAGGTAAAATGCTAATTTCCATATAGCTGTTAATCCTGTAGGCATAGGTATCATTCTGCTATATATATTTGCCACAGCCAAAAGTAATTCCTCTCCAAAAATACATTTAAAAGTAGCTTCAAGGCAACATGTGGAAAATCACTGTGCATATGAGTTGCATATGCAGTTGTACCTGCTTCTGTCAGGTCCTCTCTGTGAAGCAAAGGCTTTTCCAGACTGCTATTTTGCTTATGGGTTACCCATTTGTACTGGGGTATAGGAACAGGAAGACTTTGCATATGTTTAATAGGAAAACATTGTTGATTCAGACTACTGCCTTGTCAGTCACAGAATAACAAGTTGCTCCAGGGATGCACTGGGCTTTTGCTTAATTTTTAATGAACAACAAAATAAGGTATAATTGTCCTGAGCAGATTTAGGATGAAAATCATATTGAATTGAAGGAGACACAAAAAAGAGTTTCAAAAGAATGGGAGAAAATGCCTTGCAGTAAGAGACTTAGAGGGATCAAAATATGTGCTTTATCAAAAAGTAGTTATACAGGAACTATGGGAGTCTTTAATTTAGCAGTAGAAGCATAAGAGCCAATGACTCAAAGATGAGACTAAGCAAGTGCAGAACTAAGGCCTATTTTGATGTCTAAATGGAATGTAGGCAAAATTTAAATGTGTAAGGCCAAATAAAATGAAGATTCTGCATCTTCTTTAGCATTTCCACATTAAGTTTTCTGCTCAGCCAAAAAGTTTTTCAGCTGCCAGTGGTGGCTCATCTGTGGCTGCTGGATGCCTCAGAAATGTGAGACTTAGCTGGAGGGCTAATCCAATAACCCACTGTTGCTGAAAGGGAAGGTCTTCACCTTTTTTACAGATGCAAGGTGGTCCTTTCCACCCCTTCCATTTCTCAGACCTGTTTGCCAAAATATTTAGATCATTTATCCATCAGGGAGTTATTTGGGGTGTCTCATCTCATTCCACCTCATCTCATCATCTCGTCTCATCTTGTGGATTAGTGAGTTTACTTGTTTGCAGGCTACCCAATGACTAGTGGGTTTGGCATAAAGTCAGTAGTGGAAGAAGGTGATCTTTTGCCTCTCAGAGGTGTTCTGTTAGATCAGATAATCTGGCTCAGGAAACCACTTTCACATTAATTGTCCAGGACAACTAATTGCATACCCTGGCCAAATAGAATTCACATTCATATCTTCTGTCTCCTATACAAACCTCATAACCATGAGGCTACAGAAGAAGGAGGTAGGAGGATCCTCCTAATGCAGCTGGGCTGCAGCACCAGGACCTCAGGAGCTATGGGACTTGGAGGAGAGCAGGCCTGAGGGTGTCTCACTGCCAGATGCCAGAAGCTTCAGTTCCTTGGGATGGTATGTCCCTGCGAAGTACTTCATGTGCTCAAGGTATAAAAACGCAAATAATCTTGAGGGTAGAGTAAGGAGCCAAAACCCCTTCTGGAGGTAAGTGCTGTAGCTACTTGGCTGCCAAGTCATGCTCCTCCTAGCTCAGTCTCCTGCTGGCCTCAGGTCTCAGGTGCACACAGAAGCTGCAGGATCAAGGGTTCCTATGAGAAAGAAATTTCAGGCCTGTAAAACTAAGAGGCTGCATGCCTCAGCTTAACATTAGTAACAGTGCAGTTGCACTGACTATAGCGCTGCTTGGACATGTCTAAGCCAGCTTAAAATGTGCTCATGCAGGTACTGGTAGCAGCACTCCTGCCAACACAGTGCTCAGGGCATGCTCATTTATCTTGCTGAGACACTCTGCTATGCTCCTGAGACATGCTCCTTGCTCACAGTAGATGTTCCTTGTATTCCTCCAAGACCCCTCAGTGCCAACCTTCCATCTTCCCAAGTATCAAGCTCATCATGTCAATTGGGAGAGTAGACAGAGACATACTGGGCAGGAGGTTGTGCTAGAATATGGTGCTTCTCACTCCTCTGATTTTAATACACCCACAAATATGGATGAAGTTGTGACTCTGCTAAGAAAACGGAAGTCACAACTTCAATTTTTAAGATTCTTGCTTTTTTCTTAAATTTCTTGAAAATCAATGGCATTCTGCACTTCCCACTGCCCAGCACTTCCCCTCAAATGCTAGATTGATCAGGGGCTGCATGAAGAGCATCTCTGTTTACAGAGATTGCAAACAAAGGCAGGTAGATCAAAAAAGCCACCCAACAAGTCCCTGCAGCTTTGCTGAATTTGGCTGGAGATTTTCTCTCTGCTACACTGAGAAGGAAGAGAAGAGACTTTGTTTGTCAGGCTGGACCTGGAAAGACCATCCGGGCTTTGGGAAGAATCCCACTACAGTCCTTGCTTCTGGTCTGCTCCAGTGCTATGATGCTAACAGGAGCAGAGGGCTCCTGGGCCCAAATCTGCCACCTTGGAATCTCAGCTCTTGCTGCATTAGCCTGTTCTTTCTCTCCTCTCACCAGAGATTGTTGTCCTGCTCATACCCCTACAAAGCTGCTCTCAGCTGCAATACATGCTTCTCATTGTCACTCCCCCTTTTTAATACAGAATCCCAAAGGCAGCAATGTTTTATATTGATCTGGATACTTTTTTACATAGGAATAATTTTTAAAACTGAAGGATGTAGCAGATGGGAAGATATGTTGTTATTGGGAGGTAAACAAAAACTTGGGCCTAAGAATATTGGTAGGTTTGATTAAGCCTTACTTTTTATTTTCATGCTTCCTAGTAATCTCTTTCTTCTCTTTAATCTTTTATTAATCTGTTAACATGCACCAAAGGCTCTTTTAACAGAAAGCTTCTCCTTGAAAATCGTACCTATCAGGATTTTTACTAGAGGCAAAGATAATGAAAACAACAGACAAAAATGTTGAGGGAGAATACTTCCAAAGTGGGAGGGAACCATATTTCCTTGGTATTTTCCAAAGTGTTCCAACATATGAGACTATTTATGAGAATGTAAACAGAAAAGCCAATCTTCCTTGTGAAGAATGCAGAATCATCCTTAATTAATTAAACTCCTACGGCAAGCTCATAAATGTCAGGACGTTGAATCACAGCATATTAATGGAGACTGAATGTTATTATTTATTCCAGGGGAGTAAAGTAAGTTTTCTGAAATTCACAGTCACAAACATGGTGGAAAGAAATTATATTCAATATGAAGCAAGATATTAGTCACTGCCTCTGAAATCAGTATCAAGTCTGTCTAAGCTCTGCTGTGCCAGCACACACAACCATGAAGACAAGGGAGGGCTCAGAGGTCGATGGGCTCAGATCTGGCTGCTCATGCCTCCCCATGTGGCTGTGGTGGCAGGGGATACACCACAAAGTCATGGCTGTCCACATGAAGATGCCCTGCAAGAGTTGTCTGGGATGCCCATGACCAGGCATCAGGAGCTCTTAATCCAAAGGCAGTGCGCCCAGGCAAAAGGGCAAGCTTCCCTCAAAATAGTAGAGGTGAGAAGGCAGGAAGGTTTGCAAGACAAACACACCACACACACAGATAAATCTTGAACTGAGGGATTTAGTTTATGCAGATGCATGTGCCAGGATACCATAAGGCTTAGCCTCACTGGTTTGCCAGCCCTGAAAAGTTGTCATGTTCCTAAGGAGCAGAAAGACAATACTGAGACACATTAATTTCTCTTACCTTTTCAGCCATAGGGAAGACATTTGCAGTTTCACCTGGCACCTTTTCAAGCACTTCTGGCACTGCTGGAAGTGCAAGAAGTTCAGTTCTCAGAAAATAAGTAGAAGCAATTTGAACTATATTTACTGCCTATTCCCTGAGCCATAGGTCTGTCTGTACACAGGAAGGAACTGGTGCTGGCAGAATCCCTGGAGGAATGTGTTAGGGCTTCATAACAGATATGTCTGAGGATGCGTGTGTGAACCAACCCAATTCCCTGCTCTGGCAGAATAAGGCCCTGGTGGCACATAGCCATCCATGCCCAGCAGGGTAGAAGGCAATGGGCTTGCCACACCTCAGAGGATTGTTGCAGGATTCCAAGTGGTTATGCTGGAACAGAGAAAAGACAGAGCCTCTATCTTCCTTCCTTTTGTGCAGTTTAACAGCACTTGAATAAAAGTGAGGGAAATTGCCTTGTTGAACCACTATGGCAAGTGTTGTTCATTGAGCACACTGGTAGCATCATGCGGGTATCAGCATTGTGAGCGCCTCCGCACCAATGAACAGTGTTTCCAGGGCACTTGCTCAGAAGGTACTCTTCCCTCCAGTTATGACCCTGGTGCACACAGCTATAGCAGCGGCCAATGTCTGTTATTTTGCGTTAGCCATTTTATAATGTCAGCATTCAAATATCAGACCTACAAGAGCTCCTCCAGAAATGACCGAAACTATTGCACTGAATAGGGTGAGCCGAATGAGATTGTTCACTTTATTCACCCAGTTCACTGGAGCTGCTCCCAAACAGTTTTTTGGGCAAGTTACTTTTACCTGGAGCGCTTCACCAGCCCACATCACTGCAAAGCCAGAGAGACCTGTGCTAACTCAGTGGTTAGACAGCCCGGGAGCAGAAATGGGCAGCCATGGCGGCAGGAAGAGACCAGTTCTTTCATCAGATAGTGACAGATTCTGATAGTTCGAAGTGCTCTTCGAACAACAGCAGAAAGCCCAAAGAGTCAGCGCTGTGAAGCAGCTGTACATTTAAATTCCTTCCTGGTGCTAGTGCTGCAGGAACAAATGGTGCACAAATGCTATACGTGTGAGTGCAGCTCCATAAAGCTAAAGCTTAGCTGATACATCATTACTGATGCTGATTCCTTATGAAATATTGACTTAACTAATTTTATAAACAGAAATCTGGAGGGGGACATTTTACAGGGTCATGTAGTGACAGGATAAGGGGGAATGGCTTTAGGCTGACAGAGGGGACACTGAGATTAGATGTTAGGAAAAGAATTCACACTATGAGGGTGGTGAGACACTGGCACAGATTGCCCAGAGAAGCTCTGACTGATCCATCCCTAGTGGCATCCAGGGCCAGGTTGGATGGAGCTTTGGTCTAGTGGAAGGTGTCCCTGCCCATGGCAGGGGATTGGAATGGAAAGATCATTGAGGTCCCTTCCCACCCAAACCGGTCTATGATATGTTTTGTAACACTATAGCATTATAGCTGCAAAGTAGAAGTGTTATCCTGCAAAATTCCCACTAAAGTAGAACCAAAATTACTAAAAAAATGTAAAAGTTATGTAACTGCAAAACTCCTAAAATCCCCCAAACCAAGCGCCTTAAAAAATAACAGAAAACTTACATAACCAGACCTCAATTACCTCCTAGAAATTCACTGCCAATCTAAAAACCATGAGAATTTAAACAAAGAAGTGTATAGTTAGAAATGCTGTTGGTGAGCAGTATCATTTCTCTTTCAAGGGAAGATGGTTAAGGCTGCATGAAGGATTAAGTATGAAAAATGCATTGGAATGCCTGTTAAAAGAGGCTGTCAGGAAGTGTGGTGTGCCTTGGATTATGTTCACTTAAGGACTGCCAAGGGCAAGAACTTTTAATGGCATAAAAGCACGAAGAAATAAAGCAGAAGTTCTGGGTCTTGAGAGCAAAATACCCCACCAGGGTGTCTATTAGCAACAGACAGGGCTCAAAAAATTTGCATGGCCTCTCCAAAACAAGACTTCATATTAGTTCCATAGCTTAATCTCTAAATATTCTTCCAAAACACATTTCAAAACATCATTTACAATCACTCCTGGTGCTCCTTCTGTTGCTGTTTACTATCCATATATGCAAATATGAATAAATTAGGATGATTAAAATGCACATGATTAATGACTGAACATCATACTGGATGAAATCGTCATTGTAAAACAGAGAGAAAAGCACAGCTCAAAACCATACTATGGCACTTTTTGAGTGGAACTGAAAAGTTTATGTTTTCTTTGCGCTTCTCCTATAACATGCCAAAAGAAACTCTCATGTGTAGCATAATCACATTTTAGTGTCCCAGATGGAACTATGAAAAGGTTGCTTACAAGTTTAATAGCAGGTGAGAGAAATATCTTCATCTGTAAGTCCTGGAATAGCCTTTCATCTCTGGATCTAAACTGAAAACAAACCTCTGGTTTTATGAGTCATTAAAACTAATTAACTAACTTCATTAAGACTAATTTTCTTCCATGTACTTTGCTCCTCAAAATCTTGTTTTCTTTTATTTTTTAACATTTTCAAAATCTGTGCTTTTCCATTTAAACTTCATTTTTTTAAAACAATATTATAACTGAGTTCACTTCCTGGTGGAAGTCACTGTCTCATGTTTGTGGAATACCATTTTGAAGAGGCAGGAACCCAAAATGTGGAGTTTGTTTCCCTACAGTATATAGCCAAGGTATGTTAATGGCCATTATTCTACTTTTCCCCTTAAGCAAGTTATAATAACAATATTCAAGACGAGTTTGTCAGCTTGGGGATGTCTTTTCAGTTATCTGCAGAAAGAATAGATAGATTGTTCACCTCTTGATCTTGCAGCTATGCTAGCCTTTTCCCACTGAAACTTTCCAGAGTTCCTGCCAAAAGCAATTGTTCAGCTGAAGTTGACAGAGTTTATCCACTTTTACTTGGGCAATAGAAATTTTAGCCACAGACAGGGAAATAAGACATGAAGTTTATTTATTTTCCTATGTACTCCTAAGATACCAGTATATCCTCAACAACACTAGGAATAGTGAAAAGATGAAAAGGACCATGCATCTCTTTAGCAATTGTCTTTGTAAATATTGCATTTTCTAATCTGCCTTATACCACATCAGTAATTAAACTGCCAGTGGACCATTTGTAGTATCTGTCATATTCAACGAGGAAAGAGTCTAAAATGGGCAGAATAAAAGCCCAATAACAGTCTCCAGCTCCTTTTGTAGTCATAGAGGACATACTTTTTCAACTGTTTATTAAATACTAAGCCTGTTAGTTTGTCTACAGCATTGCTTAGCATTTCTTTGCAATCCAGGTATATCTGTGGAAACTCTTCAGCAGATCCCGTCCTGGTCTACAAACTCATGAAGGATGACATTATAACATGACAAAACCTCGAGCAACTGCATGAAAGGTCAAAGTCTTCCATCAAAACCCAAAACTTTCACAGAAAAGGAAATTCTATATTTCTATTATGATCCTTGACTGTCAGGGTTTAGCTTTGAGACAGTCTGAGGCAGTCTGAGGAGCTGCTTTAAAGTGGGGTCTTGTGTGAGTCACCCTGCTGGCTATACATATTTACTGCAGCGTGTGATGGAATAGCCTATTAGTCTGTTCTGTCTTAACAGGCATAGGAGCATATCCTTGCAAGAGTAAACCTATGTCATGCAATGGGATTACTCATGTTTAGAGTTAGATGCATGCCAAAGTATTTTGCTCTGTCAGGATCACGTATTTTTCCTCTCTTTGCATAGGAACACAGTGGGTAATTTTTCATGTAGTGAGATTTCAAACATCCTGGTTTTTAACCACTGGGTCCTTTTCCAGGTACTTTCAAACTACAAAGGGCCAGTTATAAAGGTGCTTTTTTCAAAGTTACTAATACTTAAAGATAAGATTCTTGAACAGACAATATCCTTACACCAGTCGATTCACTCAATAAGGAAAGTCAACTAGACTATCCAGAAGAAATAACAGTGGACATGAGATGTTACTGCAATGAAGAATTTAGGACTGTGAAAGACAACAAGAAAATGAAAATATTTGATCAGTTTGAAAGTTTTGGAGTCTGGTGCAAACCCTTTTCCATCCACTCCCAGCCATCTCTAACAGAGGAGCTGCAAACTGGCCTATTTTCACCACCTATGCCTGCTGCAGATGTCCACATTTCCTACAGTTACAATGCAGCAATATTTGAGAAGATATTGCTCTTCTCCAGAAACATTAGGAAAAGTAATTGTCACAGCATCTGAAGCTGTGCACTCAAGTCCTCTTTTAACCTATGTGCTCCCCATGCCCATCTGATCACTGGCATCCTGATGGAGGTTAGCCCCCCACATAGCTGTCAGCAGGTACCCTTATGTGATGACTCCCTGACCTGTCTCCATCAGAATTACTCTGAATTACTCTGACTGTTTAATCCAGCTCATTTTACTGGAAATGGGCTAGGGAGTGTTCACACAAGCAACAACAAGCATGTGGTGGTGGAAATTACTTTAGTCAATAGAGATGTTCAAGGAAGAGCACCTGACTACAACCAAAAGTACTAATTCAAAATAATATCTGTAAAGCTTTCATCCTTAATGGCCAGCACTGTCTTTATCTAGGAATTTTTATTATACCTGTCACCATAATATCTGTGTCCCTCCCAGGCACTGAGATCTCTTTTGCCAGCTTTCCTCTGGGTATCCTGCCCATCCACCCTGCCTGCCCCTCATGTTGTGCCACTGTGAGCAAGACCCACATGGCCAACAGTAAGCACCTCTGCAAGAATGCTTTGTAAATTAACTGGGATGGGAGCTCCAGAGTACAAGTTGCATTTGTATTACGGGGGACATAAGTATTATGTATTATAGTAGTATTATAAGTATTATGTATTATGTATAGTGAACTGAGCATGTGCTAACAGTCCAATATTAAAAAGCTTGTTCTCTGTGAAAAAGTGAAGCTCTGAGCTCCAAAGAATATGGAGTTTCCTGAACTAAGTTAGATTTCCTCTACTGTATTTCATGTGACAATTCTACTAAAAGAATAGCAATGTGAATGTCTTTGTCATCATTGACTGATTATCAGGGAAGAGAATGAAAGGAAAAAAATGCCATGTATGAAATATGTCAGTCAAGTCAGACACCACTGAGAGATGTGCAAATGCTATCTTTTCATAGGAAGTACTGCAAATTATATAAAATAGAACAAAATTATAGTTAAGACATCATTCTTAGAGCAAAATAATTTCTTTCAAGTCATTGTTCTTTACTATTGTTCTTACTATGTTAAATTACCAGCTCCCAGAAATATCTTTGCCAACTGTAATATCCATTTCTCCCTTATTTAATTTCCTTCTTAGATATTGATGCAGCCATAGTCCCATAACCTTTTTACTAGGAAGAGTACTGTACTCCTGTTGATATCAAAAGGGAAAAACACTGAGATATGAAGTTTCACTAGCCCCTTTAAAAGCTCCCTGTGTCATTTTAGTTTACTATTGCCTTTTAGCTTGTATTTTAATAAAAGTAAATGACCTCAGTAAAAACTACCTTACCTCCCCAATGCTGACTCTTCATGGGTTTGGATTCAAACTCTATTCAGAACAGCACAGATCTTTTTTCTTTTTCCACAGCTTGTTTTCCAGCTCATCACATTAATAGTTTTGAGAAGATATATGACCTCCTTATAATACCACTGCTTGTATTGGCCTTTTAACAGAATAAGCTCATCCACTAACAGGAGGATTAAAAACAAGGCTGATGGCTCTCTCTGTTTTCAGAGAAGTAATTAGGAAAGATTCAGTCTCTTCCTCATTTCAAAGCCTGTATCAGCATCAAACTGGATTTTGAGACTGCTTGGCTATAAAAACTGGAGAACTGGATACTCACAATTTGGAGAAGGCTGAGGTTCTCATTGACTTCTTTGCTCCAGCCACTCCACCCAAGTCTTGGAAGGCAGACGCAGGGACTGTGAGAATGAAGACCTTAGGCCCACTGTAGAAGAAGGTCAGGTCTGATACTATCTTAGGAACCTGATGTACACAAGTGCCTGGGACCTGATGAAATCCAACTGTGGGTCCTGAAGGAGCTGCAAATGAAGTTGCTAAGCCACTGTCCGTCATATTTGAAAAATCATGGCAGTCAGGTGAAGTTCCCGACAACTGGAAAAAGGGAAATATAACCCCCATTTTCAAG
>JAOEHY010008448.1:0-12140 GCA_025447955.1 Psilopsiagon aurifrons | reverse complement strand
AGAAAGAAAGAAAGAAAGAAAGAAAGAAAGAAAGAAAGAAAGAAAGAAAGAAAGAAAGAAAGAAAGAGAAAGAAAGAGAAGATCAAAAAAAAGGCAGGAGAGATAACATGAAGATTTGTGAGGGTGGGAGATTAGGGAAGGAATGAGACACTTTGAGAGGAGCAACTAGGATAGTTAAAATGAGATTATGGGGCTGGCAAAAGAGATAAGGAGCAAAACATAGGGAACAGGAAAGACCCTTGAGGTTGAGGAAAGGCTGAGCCCACAAGAACTTGAAGTCTTCTAACACTGAAATTCAAATGATTTTTCTCCTCTACTCTTGGCAAATATACATTGTGGAATTTACTGTCACCATGACTTATCCCCTTCGAGGACCAGCACACTAGTGTCCCAGGTCGTGGGCAGTGGCAGTACTTCAGCTCATGAAGCAAAGGGCTGAGTAGCAGGCCACTTTCCATCTCTCTTAACATCCGCGCAATACCAAATGATGGGACCCTTTGCTGTATTCTGAAAGGGGAGCAGGATTCAGTTTACACCTAAGCAAGAAAACAGAAGAAGCAGTAGGATAGCTAGGGAAATTAAGCAAGTACATAACAAGCTTTCCATAACTGGGTAAAACTGTACTTTCTCCCTCTTTCCTAGTTATATCTTGTAACTTTGGGGGTGCTGTTACACACCTGAAGAGTCAATCCTGGAGCCAGGACCTCTGAGACCTCTGTAGGAATCCCAAGTCCACCTTGTAATGAGGTGAATGAACTAGCAGGGCCCGGGCAGTTTGTTTAGAAACAGTGTGTTGGTTAAAATTCTCACGTCCATGCAGACTGTTTCACTTTCAGCAGAACAGCATTTTCCAAAAATGTGCTGATCAGCTCTAATTATCAAGGTTACAGACTGAATCACTCAAAAGGTAACAAATGCCAGAATTCGTGCTGCCTGGGTAACCTTGATGCTTGAATGCACACCCCCTTGTACATGCATTATGACACAGTCTTTAATTATCTGATTGCTTGTTATTTTTTCCCCTGTATCGTTGGAGGCACGGGATGCACCTGCATCAGGGATGAATCAGAGTAAAGTAATGAAGGTGGTTGCTCTCCTTAGACATCCTGTTTTGGTTGGTGCAAAGATGCGTAGGCTGAAGTATAGACAGCAGGAAAAGAAAGGGTAAGGCACAAATTATGGCAAAAAATACTAGCCAGGAAGTCTAATTTATCCAAGCCTCTATAACAGGATTTCTCCAAGGTGATGGTCAAGTCACTTAAGCTAAACTTTGGATAGGTGATCCTTCAGGATAGATCTGAACTGCCCTGACAAGCAATGTCTCAGAGGAAGGTGAAGAAGATTTGTGAAGCTGGGGAATACCTCTTTTAATTTATGCTTTCTGAGTACCTCAGTTTAGACCTTGGATTTTGATTTACAGAGCTTTGGAGCAGTCACACCTGCAACCAAAATCAATAACAGGAGCTGTACTTTGCATAAAGAATTGTACAGTGCAATGCTAACATCTTAGAGGGGTGGGAACCAAAGAGATCCTAAACACTGTAAGCTGGGAACAGAGTTAATGGAAAAACTAGACCTTTGTTTCTCTGTACCCTGATTCTCCACCTAGACAATGTGAATGATAATCATACCCCTCACATGCCAAATATATAAAGAAAACAAATTTAAGGTATATCTGAGATGCACTCAGACTATAAAATAAAAAGCTACAAAGAAATTAATGTTTTCTCTTCAGAGCAGAGGTTTGAAGAAAGTGGTAAGTATGACATAAAGCCAAGAAAAACAATGAGGAGGTAACAGGTAGCTAAATAACGAGGCGCTCATTACACAGCATTCTGTGCCCTCAAGTAGGAAGGGTTCCCAAGGAAAAATAATAGTATTTTTTTATCTAACTGAAGATTGCATTCAGAGGACATGGATAGAGAGGTGATAGGCAGTGTCTGATAACACAGTAAATCCAGTTTAAGTTTTCCTGGAACTATGAAGCAAACACAGAACCATGATGAAAATGTTGATTCAGCTTGATCGCTTCCTGCCAAACAAAAAAATTTAACAATTTTTTGAGAAACAAATAGTCACAAATTTACAGTTCATACACACAGGCTTTAGGCCTACACAGATATTCTTTTCCTGAAGGCAACATGGAAACACAGGCTGACAGAAGCTTGGCACTGGGTGCTCTGCCCAGTTTAACATTAATGTTGCTTTATTCAGATCCAGTTTGAACTGCTAGGTGTGCATATATTGCAATGCTAATGCCTCTGGGGTGAAACACAGCACAGATCCTAAATGTTGCCTTGCATTTGAATACTTGATTTTGCAAACTTAACAAAGTTTTCAGACCTCTCCTCCACTCTACTGTCTGTTATATGGAGGTTGTGTTGAGCCACTAGCAAGGATCTCCAGCAGACAAGAAGCAAGATCTATACATATGCACAGATGTATTCAGTAGATAACTTCATTCAATTGTGTTACTATTTAGATTTTGACTGGTGTCTAAACTAAGCCCATGAGGATAAAAAAAATTGCCTTATATAAACCAAATTCATTTTTACCCTAGCTTTAAAGACATTTGAATACTGTAAAATAGACTGTAAAATTCCAAAATAACTTTATTGTGCTACAGCTGTAGTTGAATAATTATTTTTCCCAGTACATGAAATTCTGAAAATCTTTCAAGAAGCATTTTTATTTTTCTCTGCCGGTGGCTCTTTGAAGACATGGATTTCTTGTTTTACTTGCTGAGAACATTCATTATTCTGAATGCTCCTTCTGATCAGGAGCAACTTGAATGTGGAGGGTTTTTTCCAGAAATATTAACACTTTTTTCTTTTTTTTTAATTTACACTTTTGCATATAACCAGACTTAGAGTGGTAAAAATCTGAAAACAACATTCATTGTTTTTCTGGATCAGAATCTTCAGAGTTTTCTCTTTTTGCCAAGTTTAAAATTTTCAACAACAAAAAATCATTTTAAAGCTTGCAATACTTTCTTGTCCTTTCTTTCCTCATTCAGTATAAACTGCTCTGTGCCAAAAACTAATTTAATCTCCTCAAAGCCAAAACCTTGAGTCAGTTTTTAACCACATTGCACATTCAAGCCCTGAAACAGCAAAGACAGAAACAGAACAGCATTTCAGTAGGCAGTTACCATCAGGACGTTGTGGCACACTATAGTTTGTTGAAAAAATATAATATAATATCAAACTGAGGGAAAATCTGTTCAGTTCCTTCCTTGGCTACATAAATTTGACAGTGCAATAGGGATGGAGGCTTCTCTAACTTCCTTTGCTGCTTAGGTTGTCTCCATTCTATCTGTGAACTGGTAGATAACTAGATATAATTGTCTTAACTTTGTCCTTTTCCCAACTAGCAACTAATTTTCTCATAAAACCATAGTGTTCTTTAAATGTACATGACTTTAATCTATACCTACTCTATAGCCATTTTCACTGCCAATTAGCCAACAGAAGCTTTCATTGCCAATTAATCAACAGAAGCTTTCATACCAAGAAAAGCCTGGCCCAGAGTGTTTCTCGCTATTAAATTTCAGAGCCATAAACTGGTAATGCTTTTATTTGCCTTCCTGAACTGAAAGTCCAGAAGACTGCCCATGACCCCAAGATAGTAAACAGCAGGGCAGGAGAAGAGCAGCAGTACACAGTGTGAAGGAAAAGTGTAAGCAAGTGTAAGCAAGCTGCTCTATGAAGAGCAATTGCATGCTCACCCATGTTCCCACATCCCTGTCCTTCCTCTTTTCTTCTGGGCACGTTGAGCCAAAAAGCATCAAACCAGCCTTACCTCTGAAAACACTCTTGGTAGTGAACTGTATAGCAGTTTGCTTTCATTGTGTTGATGACTTCAGTTTAAATCTGCATTTAGCTGAAAAGCAGTTAAAAGCACTCGACGATGGCACTGTTCAGGATCCTCCCACAATGTGTTAGCATCAGTTCTTTTCAGGATGCAGAAAGCTGTTCTCTTAAATAATTTGGTTTCTTAAAAAATATTTTGATACATTTTCAGCTAAAACAGTGTCCCAGTGGAGTAAGTCATCAATTTGACACTAGTTATACACCTTAAATCAAAATGTTTTTAAAGTATATAAAATTTAGACTTCAAGAAACTCCCTGGCCAAAAATGGGGGAAATGAGGCTCTAACAGTGCAATTTAAAGGCTCAATGTCCTCAGCACAATTAGTCAAGTTCAAGGCCTGAACTGGAGGAAGTCACAGGAAATAAACATAATGAATCTTGCAGTGGGACTATATCATCATTGTAGCTACTTTTCACATAAAATGTCTATTCTATTCTAGGCTAGTCTAGTCAAGTCTGGTAGATTTCATTCCATTCCATTCCATCCCATCCAATTCCATCTTTTTAGCCAGAAAGATCTGTGGAGAAAATGTGTAGAAGTCTCATACATAAATTATCTATCTCATATGTCAGTTAAGTAGCTTCCCTAGTTTACTTTTCATTCTTTCACATTCTTTACTGTTGAATTTTATTTGCGCATCTTATTATATGCATTACATTCTTATAATCAAGAGTTAATATGTGCCACAAGTACATACATAGTGCTTTTTACTCTCTATTAAGAAAGCTCAGCAAGAAAAAAATCAGAATTTTAACAGCTGATTAATTTACTGGCATTAATATTCCTTTGTATATATTTAATACTTGGATTTATACTTTGTGTGTTTCATTTTTTGCTTTGTTGCTTTGCTGTGTTGGCTGGAACAACTGTGCTAAAATTCACCTGCCACTCAGTTTAATTTCTTGTGTTTAGGGCTCTACAATGTTCCATGTAAAGCTAATCAATACAAGGATTTATGAAACATCAAAACAGAACAGTCTAAAGAAGGATATTATAGTCAGTTCTAGTTATTAAAGATTTCCTATACTAAATTTAGTATAACAGAATACTTATACATCTTCTTTTAGGGTATTTGTCAAGTGCATAGACTGAAGAAACAATTGTGGTTAGTTCCACTGCAATGTGTCTTTATTTGTTGCTACTATTTAATGCTAGCTGGAAGGAAGCAAACAATGTCATGCAGAGGTGAAATACTGTTTCGATTTTAATCACTAGCAGCTCTTCCATTAATTTCTTCTGAAATTTTAACTGATGTGCAAAACACTGTGCAATGGAAAGAGAAGCATCAAATTTTATAAGATGCTAGGATGAAAACATGAAGGACACTGTATCTTGTATTCAAGGGTCTTACATTACAAACTAGATTACGTACACATGTACATATGTATTTGTAAGTATAGGCATACATATAATGCATTTATATAAGGTGTGCTTGTGTATATATATATATATATATATATAAAAACAAAAGAGTAAATGAAAAAGTTCTTCTTATATCATTATCTCATTTAAATGCAGGATTTGTGGCTGAATATATTTGTTTCTTTCCTGGACTAACAATATATTTCCTAAGACTCTTCGTATACCTTCACTATTCTCTTTTACTTCTTTACTTTCATTCTCTACTTTCATTCTTTCTCATGACTAATTATAATGTTTTACCGTGACAGCAAATTTCATTAACATCTTTGTCTCAGAGCACTCTGACTACCAAAAACTTACACAGAGACATTCAAATACTCATTTTCAGAAAGACCTGAAGATATTACCAATTTTGGGTTTTGTATAGTTGACAGATGAAAAATTGTTTTGTGATTTGTTTTGTTCTGTTTTTTTTTAATAAAATTACATGCAGATGAATTGTCCACATGAATTGTATACATGTATGCATATACATATATAAATATCTGTATTCATATATGCAAGCACACACACACACACTTGCGCTCCATTATGAAGTTTGGTTGCCTAATAATGTAATAACACTAGATGCAGTTATAACAAAATGCTTATCTGTCACAATGTACGCAGTCAGTATCATTTGTAAATCAACATGTAAATAACAAGGTCAATATATAGAAACATGCACAAATCAATGTAGAAACACGCAGATATCTTCTAAATACTTCAAAAAAGGAAAATTGCATGTATATGTCAGAACAAGTCCAGTTCCTTCTTTGTTTCTGTAGGCACTGACCAACAGTTATATAGAGCACTCCAATTTTTTGGTCTCTTCAAAGTGCAATTTGAAATCTTGATGAGTTCATTGTTTTATTCTTGTAAACAATGTCTTAAACAAAAAATTATTGTCTACCTTCTGTGGTTTCCCTCATGGTTGCCAAATATTTCTCTGGTACTTGATAGCACAAGTAAGCAACAGAGTTGTTATTGAGTCATTCATAATTTAAAATATTTTCTCCTGAGGTACTGATTTGCAGACAGCTCCACTTGCCTCTTGTCCTTCCTTCACTTAAAACTAACATAATGGGACCTATGAAGAGCAAATAATCAGCAATAAAAGCCTCATTTCATTTGACTATAGAAGAGCTAGAAAACCAGCTTATGTAAAAGGCACAGGGAACAAACCATGCAATTTCCTTTCAACATGGCAAGAAACAGTTTACAATCTCATTTTTTTTTTTTAATTTAAAAACAGTGAGTACAATAGCAAACCACAGAGAAAAAAGAGAATGAGCTTTGGTTCAGTTTTTGTTGGCTCCTATTTCTACCAGACACATTTCAGCTGGCAAAATGCAAGATTTCAAGGGTCGCAGTTCGTTCACTTTGGTGCTACCCTTGATTCTCCAAATGACACTTTGCTTTACAAGGAGTTTCCTTGGAAACAAATATCAACTGCATTGTGGAGATTAACTTGTACACAAATGACCAAAATAGTCATTTCATCACTACAATTCATCTATATCTACAAATCATGGTGAGCTACTATTAATTGCTATTAATCAAACAGCTTATGACAACAAAATACTGAGCCAAAGCTGTTTTGCTTGTGAAAAACAGTTATTTTGGAGCTACAGAACAATACATATATGTACTGACCCTTATTAAGAAAAAAAAAAATTTAGAAAAATGTCCAGTCTTTATCTTGTTAGTTTCTATTTTCAAATCTTTATATTTCACCCTGGGACATGTGATACAGGAACCTGAGATGACAAAACAACAATAAAAAGATTGTATAGAAGTGAACATTTCTAGAGTGAAACTGCAGAATAAGATGACCAAGAGGTGGTAAAATCTATTTCTGGTGACATAAGAAATAAGCTGAGAAGTACTTAAAAGCATTAATAGGGATGAGGTTCTGTCTTTATAGCTGGACAGGATCAGATTCTTTTACTGGGCTCACTCAGTATGTGCTGTAAGTTCAATGCCAATATTCAAGACACAATCCTGTAATGTCATTACAAGGTCCCATCACAGTCACTTGCACATTTCCTTTGGCGCAGCAAATTTTTTTTGATGGGGGACAGGGTCAACAGTCAAGAAATCCCTGCCCTCTAATAAGACAGCAGGAAAAGAAAAATACTTGCTAAGCACTTCAGCTGTTCTCAGATTCATGGAAAACACCATGTGGAGATTGTGATGTTTCTTTTCCCTGTTGGTCAGCTGCTAGAAAACCTTTGGGAATTTGCTGGGTAAATGCTCCAGAAAATTGGAGGTGCTTCTTGCTCTCACCTCAGCTGAGTAGCTGTGGAAGAACTTCTAGTGCCAGATATGCCATCACAGGCAATGTTTCCTGTTGTGCTGGAGGGCAGGACTAAGTTGTACTAAAACCAATAAAGGAAGTTCTTCAGATCTTCAGAATGCTGACTGAGAACACAAAAAGCGAGATGAAGTAGGGGAGCATGGCAAGACACTTAGGCCTCCAAGAAAGGAAAGGAATTCAGGACCAGAGAGAAAGCATCTGGATTATTTGCTCTTGAAGTTTAGTTTTCAAGCTCACGCTCAAACCTACAGCCCCTAGAAATGAACACAGCACATTTCAGTTTGTGTTACATTAATGAAATCTTACAGTTGTGCTTTTTTGTCTAATTTTGCACCCTTTACACTGCAGGAGAGTCTTTTTATCAGTCTGTCTGTATCCCAACCTTCTTGCGCAAAGGTTAAAAAGAATTGTATTGATTGCACTGTGAAGTGTGCCAATGACATTTCTAAGGTTGTGTAGTACAAATCTATAGATAGCTAGGGAGTGTTCATGCTTGATCAAGTTCTTGTTATTACTGGGAGAAGCTCAAACCTTAACAGATGAAAGATGTTTCTCAAATTACCTAGCTCTGTCAAATATTTTAACATCCCCTTGCTATTAATGTAATACAAATCACAGGTGAGTCTACAGAAAAGAATCGGGATGAAATCCTGTTTATGGGAGATCTGTCACCACTTTCAGAGTGGTCAGTATTTCACTTCAGCTTCTTCATAGAAACAAGGAATATAAATCCTTGTTTGCAAGCAAACAGTGATCAAGGTAGTTGCGTCAGATTTGCTCCTGGGCCTTTTTCTTCCTGTTTGGCAGCTGCCATAGATACAGTCTTCCTGTTTGGCAGCTGCCCTCAAGATACAGTCCTCTCTGCTTCCATGAAGAGACAAGAAACTCTGGAGCTTAATGCCCTACTGCTGTCTCACTGTGCATTAGTAGTTCCAGGAAAAGTGCCATCAGTGCAGCTTGGCTTCTCAAGGATTTGCGTGCTACGATCAGATCTCCCAGAGCCTTGCCATGGAGGAGCTGTGACTGACACTCTTTATGCCGCTGGGACATCACAGCACTTCTCCTCCTGGCAGGTTCTGTGGTTTGACAAGGATTTCACAGCCTCTGAAATTTTTCCCTCAGGTTGACACAAGGAGGGCTTCCCTCTCCCAGCAGTCTATTTTCATGAACTTTTAAAGAATCTTATGATTGTTAAAATTGCCATTCAGCCGAAAATCTTTAAAACTTGTCTGGTCAGATAGATACATCTGCATAGACTGGCAGACACAAACACAGAAGACTTGTTTCCACAGAAAGACAAGTTAAAAGACTTTAAGCATATTTCTGACAGGATTCCTCTGTAGGTATATGGGCTTTAGTCACAGGAGCTCCAAAATTTTCATCAGCCTTACCCACCCAGGAACTGCTGTTCCACACAGGTTTTGTTGCTGTTACAAGTCATCCTGAAGCCTATTGACAAAATGAGAGAAAACATGCAATAACCCTTCAAGGGAATAAACAAATCAGCTCTTGAGTCTCAAATGAACGCCTAGACTCAGGTCTTAGGGCTGACACTTGAGCTCCAGACTTTAAAATCTGCTTTGCCTATGTGTCAGCTGTGGCTGTGTATACCGCTAGGCTAAATGGCTTTCTTGCCAACAGGAATCACATGTACCGGAGAGCAGTTCAGTTCATGAGTCATTGGCTAAGCAGATGTCAGAAAGCATGATATCTAAAGTTGATTTCTGATGGAAACATCAAAGGAGGTGTCTCTAACGCTGAAGTCACTTCTCAGTGATGGGTTGCTACTGGTTCATAACCACTTTCTGCTCTGCATCTACTATGAAAGCTGCTGCGCATGAAACCTTGCATCACTGCTCAGACAGAACTAGACTAGATCTTTTTAAATGAACTGTACAGGCTAGCTACTTAACCAAAGCTGACTTATGAGTTTAGGACAGAACTAGTGTCCTGAAGCTACCGATATTACTATCCCTTCACCATGGCCTAAATATAAGGGTTTAGAAATATATAGCATGATTTGCACTTAAGAGAACTCATGCTTTTAGATTTCTTCCTAGAAATGATTCTCTCCACAAGGTCCTGAGTGATTTCTAACAAAGAAACCATTACCCTACAGACAAATACGGCCTTATTCCCAGACAACTTCTCAAAAACTGATAACATAGAATCAGGTCTACTTAGGGCCTACTATTCTTGAGGAGTTCAAAAGACTTTGATCCAGGACAAAAGGATGCCTGCAAGATTTGCATAAAAAGGAAGTGCTTTTACTTCCTGTCTATTCAGAGGTACATTCAATTTTCTGATATTTTGTTCTCCATTTTTATTTTTTCCTGTCAAATAACTATGTATTATCTCTGAAATACCTTAATAAGTTCAAATGATGATGATGATATAATAATATAAATAACAATTATTATAGTAATTATGATGATAATAATAATAATAATAATGACAAGCTTCAGGCTTTTATTGTCCCTTTTACTTGGAGATCTTGAAACATGTCATAAAAAAAGATCCTTAATGTTAGCTTCTTTTTATACATTTGGAGACCAAAGCGTAAAAAACTAAATTAACTTTTCCAAAGATAGTCTGCAGAGCTAAATACGGAACCAAACTTTCTTTTGTCCTAGTTCCCTGTATCATCTTAATTCCCTAAAAATATCAACAAGTTATGTGTTAAAGCACACATATTCACATATTCAAATATAGAAGTCAGGAAACAAGCTGAAAGAATTGAGAAATGCTCCTTAGTAATTTCTATGGCATATGCTAGTATCCATGTCGGCTCTACAAGACTGCATTTTCTCTACTGTCCACACAAGCTTCTGCATCTTAAGATCTTTCGCACTTCACTATATTAAGATTTCTTTTTAAAAAATCACATGCTTTTGTCTGTTCTATCTGGAATTTAATACTGTGGTGTTTTTCCTCTTTGTGAACTTACCATTTCATCATCTCTCAAAAAAGCTGCACTTGCTGCGATTATCACTTCATCTTGAAGAATGTGCAAAATGTTGACTGCCATGTCCCAGCTTTTTCCCTGTGGCTTTCCAGATTATTTTATTTTATTGTTTTGTTTTATTTTATATAAATTGTTTCAGGTTTTTATTCAAATAAATTTATGAATTTACCAGTGTTTTTCCCAAGCTTCATGACTCTCCCACAGAGACTAAACTTCATACACTTGATGTACTTAGAGCTATGTCCTTTCATCTTTCTAGAACAAAGACATTTTGAAAATCTCTCAGGCTTTTTGTAGCTTTTGGTAATAAATCCAGGGGGATTTTTTTTTCTTCCCAGAGGCTCTCAGAGGGGTTTCAAATAGTACAAGGGTCTCACATACATTGAACAAACTGTGCCTCCCCTCTCAATTGTGGCTCACTTTACTGAGACTCAGGCAACATCTCTAGCTTGTTTTAAGGGAATCCCTAATTCTGCGCTGTGCTGGGCAAGTAGTTGAAGTTCCGTTCATATGATCAGCAGACATTGCTTCAGGAGAAGAACTTCTAGATGAGGTCCCCTGGAGTTGTTAATTAGGGAAATATATTATTGCCTGTCTTCTTGTGAGGTAATTGGTAGTTGCCTACAGAGAGATCCAGGTGGACCATTCCTGGAGGAAGACAGATTGTCTTATGATAATTAAAATTCTCTGGGATGCTTTGGGTAGATATGTTGCCTTTACTTCCCTCCTGGTGCAGAGACCTTTAACCAATGCTTTTATAGGTACACCACTCAGAAGCTGAAACTACTTTGCCTTTTATGCCCTGTATTATGACACATAAGCATTTAAGCCCTAGAAAGTACATCTGGCTTAAAACATAGGAGTATGCATTTGTGAAGTACACATAAAATGTGCAGTTACATCACATGGCCAAAAGCATTCTGAAGATGATTCTCAATAGTCATACCATAAAATCACGTTACTAGGGCATCAGTTCCTGGTGACCTTCAGTAATATGGTTCCTATGCTCTGTTTTACTGATCATGTTGGTTCTCTACAAAACTGGATTTATGGGAAAAATCAAAATATGCAAAGTCTGTATTTAAATATATACACAGAATTCAGGTCTGCATTTAATTACAGTTGTATGAGTTGTTCATGGTATTGTTTGTTGATTTCTCCATTTAACTGCTTGCATTTGCCCCCTTAGTTTTATCTTAAACTCAATTTGTTTACTATTGACCAGCTTAGTACTCAACATCATGTAGTATTTAATGTGTGAGATTCAGAATAGGTACATCACAATGGCCGAAATGGGTGGATCCCTCCAGGGGATGTCAGGGACAATATTAAGACTTTGCTTTCTGCAAGAAATTACTACATTTGGCCAATTCCGCTGTATTCAATAGAGACTTAGAATCATAGACTCATAGAATAGTTAGGGTTGGAAAGGACTTTAAGATCATCTAGTTCCAACCCCCCTGCCATGGGCAGGGACACCCCCCACTAAACCATACCACTCAAAGCTTTGTCCAACCTGGCCTTGAACACCACCAGGGATGGAGCATTCACAGCTTCCCTGGGCAACCCATTCCAGTGCCT
>JAOEHY010008447.1:0-26363 GCA_025447955.1 Psilopsiagon aurifrons | reverse complement strand
TACCACTTGGCTGCCTTTGACTCCAGTTCATACTGAAGTTCTAGCATGTCCGGTACGGCAGCACTCAATGGTGGTCTTCGTTCAGGCCACGGTAGCCTACTGTTAATCTCCACTCTCGTTAGACTTTCTCACTGGCCATATGGGGCTATTAAAGGGTGTGCGGGTCCTACTGATCAGTCCTTGACTCCTGTCTATGGATCAGCTTATGGAGGGGAATCAGGGAGTCTCAGTTGGTGTGATATTGCCACCGATGCACTGTTGTGGTCGCAATTGGCCCTTGTTGTTCTTCGACCTTCTGCACCCACAACATGAGGATCCTCTGAGATACCAGGGAAGGTGGACAGCTGCTCAATTTTCTCTGTCTCCAAAGCAGCAATACCAAAAGCCCATCGACACCCTTTTGGGTCTTTGAAGTACCGTCTCCTGAGATAATCTATGCCAAGGACGCATGGAGCCTCTGGCCCAGTCACAATGGGCTGCTTTTGCCATTTCCTCCCAGTCAGGCTGATTTCAGTCAAGTCAACTCTTGGGATCCTCCTGTCACTCCAGAAATATGAGTGGGTTCCACCCCTTGATAGCTTGATGGCATCAGGGTACACTGTGCACCGGTATCTATTAGAGCCTTATACTTCTGTGGGACTGATGTGGCAGGTCATCTGATCCACACAGTCCAGTAAATCCAATTGTACCCTACCTCCACCTGGCTGGAGGCGGGGCCCCTCTAATAGTCATCACAACATTGGACACTTAAGTCTTGTAGAAAGGGATTATTATTCTTTATCACAGGAGCTGAAGTAAAACCAGCTCTTCCACTCCATCTGGGAATCTGCTCACCAGAGACGGAAGCCACAGCTTTCATGGGACGATCGTCCTTGACCCTTGTTCTCCTCTTCGATTCACTCACCTGTTCCTGCAGAGCTGAGTTAGGTTTTCCATCCCACTTTGTCATTTCTTCTCTGTGATCCCACAGGTAAACCCATAGGGTAGCCTGTGGTGTATACCTTCTCTATCTTCTCTCTTGAGCAGTAGGACACTTTTTATTAATAGCTGAGACATGGGTTGGTACATATGAAGAGCTGGATAGATCAGATAGATTGTCTCTCAATTGTTTGAGGTCCTGGGACAGTTTTTCCACAGCTAAAATGATGGAAGGGGTGAGATTATCTTTGAAGTCTCAGAGTTTATGTATCATTTCATCCACTGTTAGTGGATGTCATTCCAGGTTACTGTCGCCAATGAATGGGCATATGATGATGGTGCATTCCGTGTAAATTTCCGCCACATGGGTAGTGTACATTCGACTTCATCTGGATCTATGGGTACATCCCTGGCATTCAGCTTGATGATAGATCATCTCTACAATATCTGATTCCCTCAAAGACTGGATGTCCTTCTCTAGAGTAGTCCCCTTGGCTGAACAACTCATAACATCGTCCTTGTATGGAAACCTTTCTTTCATAGCTGTCAAGAGCTGCTCCCAAAGGCTGAGGGACTTTTTCTCTCTTGCAATTGCTTTGTCAATTCCCCCTTCCCTAGCAAGTGATCCCGGGTGCTTGGCTTCCCTATCTTCTGGTTCATGACTGGCAGCCCCATTGTCCCAGCGTCAGAGCAACCAGGTGATGATGTGCTCCCCTGGTTAATGGGTAAAATCTTTGCGCGTATTCCATAGCTCTGTTGAGGTCCGAGGTTGAGAAGTCACTTCTTCTTCTTCTTCTTCATCATGTGATGATGACTCCTGATCAGATGCTGTCCTGGGTAGTAAGTGCATTGCCATTGCTTCTTCATCTTGTTCCTTCATCTTTCTTGTCTTTGTTTTGCTTTTCCCCTTGCGTACAGGGACAACCAATATTGGCATGAACTGGTCCTCCGGTTTAGCTGCAGCAACTATCACTGTGGTTGGAGTGGCTGCAGTGTCTGTTGTCAAGGTTTGAGTACCTGCTGTACTTGTCACTGGGGCTGGTGTAGCTGCTGTGCTTGGAGTTGGAATAGCTGTGCTGTCTGTTGCTTTGTCATCAGATCCAGGGGCATTTTTTACCTTTTGAAGGTGCTGGATAGTGTTGAACAGGGATCTGTAAGCATAGGCCAAGACATGATTTGTCTGTCTCTTGTGTGACCAGAATGACAACACACCTCATTTAAGTGTTTTTATAATTTATTCTGGATTTTGCACTTGTTCAGTGGTGAAGTTCCAAAGCACCGGAGGGCCCACTGGCCTAGATACTCGCCCATACTGTCCCACACACCTTGCCACACATGACTGTCCAGCCTTGGGGAAAATCTCTTGGTCCTCCTGTATCGTCATCTAACAGTAGACAAGGCCCAAACCTAACTCTGTTTAACTCTTGAGACCAGACAAAATGGTTGTGGGTAAAACACACTCTGTATGTGAGCCAACATGGTGATCCCCATCACAATCAGCAGGCAGGTCTCAAGGGTACCTACAGGCCATTCAAAACCTTCAGAACTCTCAAATGATGCTGTAAACGGTCTGGTGGGGGGGCTGGGAGCGTAAGGGAATGTCTTCTTCACGGGTTGACCACCCAAGGAGGGGAAAAAAGATGTGTAATTGCTCAGCACTTCTGTTATATACCTCCCAAAGTGTAGAGGTGGTGACCACTGGGAATGCAAGCCAGATCAGTTTCATGATCAGTCTATTGTATTACAAGTCATTACCATAAAATACAATGAAACAAGAACCTTAGCTCAAGGGCCCCAACCGATAAACACTAACACAGCAAATACTGGCTGTAAATAAGGTACGACATGGTGAAACTGTGAGATCAAGAGCAACAACTTTGAGAGCCAATAAATCAGCATTGTGACTAGTGACTATTAATCCAAAACAATGAATGCTTATCACAAATACAATTAGACACACTCTGGTCAGATCTGTCATTATCTCAACCTTTCGTGCCTCACGTTGTGCGCCAAAAAGAACTGTTGTGTTTTAAGGCCAGCTGTAACTCAGAACCACGCAGCTGCTCTCTCACTTCCCTCCTCCTTCCTCCCCCCCGCTCTTGGAGGGATGGGGAAGAGAATCAAAAGAATGTAACTCCCACAGGCTGGGATAAGAACAGTCTAAGAACTAAGGTATAATACAAACCACTGCTGCTACCACCTATAATAATAATGATAAAGAAAGTAACTAGGGAAGAAAATACAACCACTCACCACCCGCCGACCAATACCCAGCCCGACTGAGCAGTGATCTAACACTTTCGGGTAACTGCCCCTAGTTTATATAGTGGGCATGATGTGCTGTGGTATGGAATACCTCTTTGGTTAGTTTGGGTCAGGTGTTCTGTCTCTGCTTCCTTTCAGCTTCCCCTTCTCCCTGGCAGAGCATGAGACTCAGAAATTCCTTGGTCAGAGTAAACATTACTGAGCAGCAACTGAAAGCATCGGTGTTATCAGCGCTGATCCCAGGCCAAATGTCAAAACCACAGCACTGCACCAGTTACTAAGAAGGAGAAAAATGACTGCTACTGCTGAACCCAGGACACCAAGTCAGGTCAGCGCCAAGGCTTTGCAAATTCTCAGCTTACTGTGATGTGCTTTAGCTTAGTTGCTGAATGGGGTGGGGATAGCTGAAGTTTTGTATCTGTGTATCTGCTTGCTCTTGCAGCATGCTATTTCACCCTTTGCTATGTCTCCTGCAGCATTTGGCTTTAATGAGGACTTAAAATTCAAGTACTCCAAATTTTAAATACTTAAATTTTAAATATTTAGAATTTAAAACTAATACTTCAAAATAAGAAGTATTTAGAAATAGTTTTTGTTCTGAAATAGCTTGGGAAAGCCTGTGTCACAGACTTAATCAGGTAAATGCAAAGTATTCCTGAAACTTGGGAGGCCTGTCTTTCACTCAGCTGGCCAGCCTTCCCCCTGAGCCCCAATGGGACCATGGGAGAAATAGGAAAAACAAAACCAAGAAAACTCCTGGATTGAGATTTAGGCAGTTTAGTAGGTGAAGGAAAGAGTCAAAAACCAGCGAGCAAAGGAAAGGCAACCACTCACCATCTCCCATGGGCGGAATGATGCCCAGCCTGTTGCTGAACATAGGAAACCTTGGAAGGCAGCTCCCCACACCTTCTTCTTCTTCTGCTCAAGTTTTGTGGCTGAGCCTAATATACAGGGTAGGGAGGTGAACAGCAGCAAAATACACATCCTTCTTCCAAGGGTGTGAGAATTTCTAGACACTTACATGCATTACAAAGTAGGAAAAATAGGTACAGGGATTTGTCCTACCTGTGATGCCTAGAGGGTCCCTTCCTTAGGAGGTATTACAGACATGGGGATGTGAGCTTCCTTAAGGAGAATAACTGGATGAAAGTGCTTTGTTTTCCTGTCTCTCAAAAGAGACATGACTGTTTATTTAAGCAAACAATGCAATGAACCTTCCTATTCTGTTTTAGAAAAGAAACCTGCAGTTGCAACTACTTAAAAACCGCTTTCTGCAACACAAAGCATGTTCTGCTCATAGAGACATTTATAGGGGAAGTTAGCATAACTTCTTGATAAATCTGTTGGATTAAAAAGTGATGCGGCTGGCAAACAGTTTCCCTTTTAAGTGATTCTGTCATAACAAACATTGTCCCCAAATTGTGGCACCCTTTCCTCTCACAAATTTTTGAGTTGTGCTGGAACACACTCTGATATGATTCTCTTTCATTTCTGACACCGTTATGTCATTTTATGGATTTGCGCTGACAGCATTTCATTTCGACATCATTATAGCATCTCAACTGACTTTCCACAGTGAGCACACCGAGAGAGTTTTGTGATGATACTATACTAAGAACAGTTTGAACAAATAGGTTATTACCCAATTGCAAAATAACCCTGCTGAAGAGTAATAGTTATGCATGAATATGGGCAGGTTTTCTCACTTTCAGTTGTTGCAAAGTTTGATATTTTGGCCAGGTTGGACAGGGCTTTGAGCAACCTGGTCTAGGGGACCTGCCCATAGAAGGGGGGTTAGAACTAGATGAGCTTTAAGGTCCCTTCCATGCTATATTTCTATGATTCTATGATTCAAGGTAGAGGCGAAGGTGTGGTTCCTTGAGGCCTGCTGCAAAACTTCCACTGCACCTGGCTGTTCCCATGCTTGGATCTGTTCTAAGCAAGCAAAGAGATGCAAGTTCATGCACAGTTACATGAAAAATTAATGAATATTAAGGTAGTGGCATCTACAAATACAGCAAACCTTGGATTTATCCAAATGCATGATATTGAGAAAGTCTTCATTCATCTCCCTTCTGGAAGTGTGTTCTAACACAGGTTCTAACTATGTCGTCAACCACCTTTTTATTTTTTTTGTCTTTAATTGGCACATTTGTGTTGGCGCGGATATCCAAGGCATGCTTAGGAAGTGAGATAGGTCAGTACTTTCACTGTAATTTTTAAATTAGCGATCCTCTCCCTTAGCTACTGCATTTGGTACAACAAGTAGAGTCAGTCATTTCTTCATGATCTTTTGCAGGAGTGGGAATTTTCTAGTCTCTGCAGTATGTAAGTACCTTACCAACCCTGATAACATTTTTCCTCAGGTGAAATGAGATAATGAATAGCATTACCTCCCCTGTCTGAGAGGGAAAAATGAGACAGAGGAGACTTGCTGGAGTCCAGATTACAGTCAGCTCCCACATCCATCCCACCAGTGTACATGCCATTGTCTCCACCTGTGTGTGGATGTCCTCAGGCAGATAGAAAAAACAGGGCTCTATTTTCTTCTCCTTTACATTTGGTGTATGTTTAACAGTGTCATACTGTAATGATGTGGTAGGTTGCCTGGAAACAGCATGCACCTGAAAATAGAGAAGTTCCTGAGGTGCTTTTAGTCACCTAAATGTGCCAGCAAGCCCAGACTGTGTGGGACAGGGAGCAGGACTGAAAGGAATCAGATGGGAAAGCAGTCAACTGGGAATACAGCTTTTTGAGACAGTGATGCATGCTTCTTATTTTATATTTATGGCTCAGCTGATGTGGATCAAAAAAGTTACCTGGGAGCAAGTCTCAATTATCTTATTCCAGTGAGAAATGTCAGCTAATTGTGAAAGTCTAGAGGCATAGCAATGGGAGCTCAGCAGCCTGAGCCCAGTCTCATTTGAGTGGGGCAGTTTCCTCTGCATGGTGGAGTGAACAGCAGCAGGATGCATAACATGAGTGTGGAGTGGTGTGTGGGAATGGGTATGTCACCTGCAGCCGGACCATGAATAGTGACGAACTGTTTTGTCATGCAATTATTTTTTTTATAAGGGATGACACTGGAATATAGCGACAAGTTCTGCCCTGTAGATAGTTCCTGTATTTGCAGTTACAGGGTCGCTGTACAGCATATACATCATACCCAAACTTGGAAACAGTCACAGTTGCCATCTAGAGCTGTGAATGCCCTATCACTGGAAGTGTTCAAGATCAGGCTGGACAGTGCTTTGAGCAATCTGGTCTAGTGGAAGGTGTCCCTGCTCATGTCAGGGGGCTGGAACATGATAATCTTTAAAGGTCCCTTCCCATGAAAACCAATCTGATTTTTCCCCGTGCAAAAGTCTCCCAAGCCAGAAAGAGGTTTCAACATTTCTGTGAGCAAGAGAATGATCCACTCATCATAGCTCCCATAGGCGTTGCATGGGAAGAATATCATTTATCGCAGCATCATCTCAGGTTATTCCTGAGCTAGTAAAGCTTAAGCAGAGACTCGAGAAAGAGCTCATCCTTTTAAATCCAAGCTTGCGCCTTTCAGCTGCTTCACCAGAAGGCAGATGTGCTGCGCCCATCCTCCAGGAAACCTGATTCATGGCTTCATCCACAGCCCATTGCCAGCAAGCAAAAGATTTCCATTGACTTCACTCAGTCTTGTGGCCAGCCCCTGGGACTCAAAACACATTGCAAAAGGCCAGTTGTCTGCTGAATCTGTCAAGGGTCTCCTGTGTTCTTAGAGCCAGCAGAGCCTTGGTGCTTGTTGCCAGCGGGGAATTTGGCCCTATGTGCCATTTCCAGTGTGGATGTCGCAAGCTGACTTCACCCTCCGTTCATCTTGTGCTTCTTCTTTAGCTTGGGAAACGAGCTGTAACTAAGAATGTAGCTTTTTAGATATTAAAGCCAGTTTACATTCATTAAGTTCATGAAACCATGGTTAAAAATAAAAAAAATGATGTCGCTTGAGTTTTTGCTGATAAAAAATATGTCAGACTTTCTGAAAAACCCTACCTCTGGGATTACTGCCAAGTGTTTGCTTCTCTATTGCTACCATATTTTGACCTCAAATGGAACTTTCTAATTACATCACAAATATTATTATATCATGCAAATTAGGAAGCTGTTAACATACTCCAAAATAAAATAGCTGAAAAATAACAGGCTACAGCCACAGTTTTCATTACACTCCAAAGGCCTAAAAGGTTCAGGAGTATAAATCCTCAGTCCTGTCTCTTTGAGTACTGAAGAGGAGATTACCTCACAGCAAAGCAAGATGGTTACTTAAAGAAGCTGGCTAATCCATGAGACATTATTTCTGTCCTCTTCTGTTGGCATCTTTTTTAATAGTTTATTAAGAATAATTTGTGTCCTGTTGAGTAATCTATGTTTGTATAACACCATTGGCACTATATTAGCTGAGACCAAGGGTATTCTGGCTAGTTAGTCACAGCTATCAAATGCTTGGAACTTAATTTTCACTCTTTTCTGGCTAAGCATCTTTAACAAATATTTTGCTGCAGGGTAGAAAAAGTCCTAAATAGTCAACAGCATTGTTTGCAGGACTGAACATGCATTTGCAGCCAGATTAATACGTTTGATGTGCTCCTGCAGTGGAAACACAATGACATCTACTGGCCAATGCAGATGGCTGTAAGAGTGTTTGCAGGAGGATTATATGCAGAAAACAGCACAGATTCAACTCCAGGAGGAAAGGAGATGTCATCCTTTTGAGAGGCAGGATGATAAATCAAGAGGACATCTGCAGGTACCTCAAATAATACAATAGGAACTGAAACCAGAAAATAGAAGGTATTTTACTCCTGTACCACTTGTTTATTGTTAGTTGAAAAACAAACAGAAAAGCAAAACATGAGACAAATCCTCTGATTTCTGCCTTCAGTAGTGGCTGTCAGAGAAAAAAAGGAGTTAAAGCAACTTACATGGGGTATAACCAGCTGAAATCCACAAATGAGTTCCAAAATGCAAAAATGCACCTCCTCTGCTCTTAAGAAAGAGATACATGTAAGCAGGGGTTTCTGATAGCCTAAACTGTCAAAGTCCTGATTTCTGCACTGCACTGCTATTAATGCATTTTTCTCTTAACATGATGCAATCTCTGTAAGTCTAATGCAGAAAATTACACTTAATCAACCCCAAACGCACAGCACTCCAGCAGTAGGGTATTTCTCTTGCAAATAGTGTTATTAAAAATAAATAAAGGAGGCAATCACAACATGCCTGTTTCTGGAAATGTGAATGCTAATGATAGCAAAGAGAATAAATTTTCTACCAGCTCACACTTCTTACATTCAAAGTGTATCATTTTGAAATCCCTTGTATTCCATAAGCTCTGCTTCTATAATTTTTAATTCTGCTGTCTCAATAAGCTGATGCAGTTCAGCAGAACCAGCACCTCTGAAAATCATCATACTTGCTTTCTAAACTTGTAGACTGTGCCAGTTTACTCGGTGAGCACCACTGGGTTGGAAATGTTGCAGCATCCAAGAGAGGAATATACTGTGCGGAAAGGAAGGCTTTGGCTCCAGTTCATGGAAGCAATCCAGAGCTGAGAGACACAGCATGGATTAGAACTAGTTCAAGGTTGCACAGGCCTCTAGGTGGCAAGAAGAAAACCTAGGCTTACCAAAAAAGGTGAATATTGTGTACAGAAGCAGGGGCAGCAAATAGAAGCAATGCACTGATGTAAAGCTCTGTATTACAGGTAATCAGCCTAATTCATGGAGACTTGAGTACTGTTATGCATTGGTTTTAGCGTGAGTCGAGAATGTGCTCGAACTGGAGCAGCATCTTGCATAACATAAGCAAGTAGTCCAAAGCTCTGTACAAACACTATAGTGTGCTACTCTCTCACTTAGATTTCATCCCTTACAGAGGAAAAGGGGGAATGTGAATGAAGGGGTAGGGATTTGACCCTAATGTCACAACCCCACTGCTCAACAAAGGGCTTTTCACAGTGCTGTTTGCAAGGAAGAAAAGCAGAGAGGGAAGGAAAGCAGAGAGAGAAGGAGGGAGGAGATAGAAGGAAAAAACCCCAAAACACAGAAAAGAAAAATATGGTAAGGTGTTACCACCTCCGCATGTGATTATATAGATCTAAAAATGGTCTTCCTCATAGCAGTGAAAGAGAAATGTGTGATAAAAATGATCTGATAGTCAAAATATCACAGCAAGTTCTTACCAGACAACATAGAGCCGATGCACCCTTCTGTACATTGAATTTGCACATCCCCTGCAGGGGATGTAGGGATGCTAGCAGTGGGACAACTGTGGGCTGGATTTCCCTCCACAAATAATTTCAGAGCATCAGAAGTGGCATTTAATTCCTGACTAGCAGCATTCAGGGTGCGGGACAAAACAGGAATGTGTGTATCTGCGAAGCTGCCTGTTTGGATACGACATCCTGGGTTTTGGTTCTGAATGGCTACATTGTATTGAGAAAAAAAAAATCAACAGCAAGAAAATGTCTTCCATATTTTCTGATATGTGTAACTTCTTTAAAGAGCTATTATGGGATGTGAATTTTCATGTTAAACACCGTGGCACCTAATAAAGAATAAAACATAAATTAGACACAGACTTCTGGGCTGCTGTCCTACATTACGATGCCACCATGACTTCTGCAAGTGGTCATGTATGTTAGTGGTTTCTCACTGCAGTAACCGAGATGCAGCCTGAAAACCATAAGCATGAAACTTGTGTCCCTGTTTAGTGCTGATATAAAACTTCTGCTTTTTATGCTGAGAAGTGTAAATGTCTGTGGGTGCACTCCACAGTAATTCTGGGTAATAATCAAACACTCTGCAGAGTCCCCCTAGTATTCTCTTCCCTTGTTTGACTTCTATGTACATTTCCTATGAATTTTGTTACATAGGAACTGTTAATTAAAAATATTTGTTCAGATAGTAAAGAATGGGTTGTTGTTATATTTTTTTTTTTTTATTCAGACCCCCAAAATCTGCTGAATCTCATAGCCAGCAAGAAGACAGCCAGTGGTAACCTTCACTTGCCCTCCAAAAAACACTGCGTTGCATGGGTTATTTGTTTAAAGCAACACTGTGACATCAAACTGGGACCTAAACATAGTAATTGTAAACACAGGGTTTTTTTAACAAACTGAAAACTCATGGAGATATTTCTGTGTTTATAATTTCCAGGGGATACAGGGGATTTTGATGTATCTTTATTAAACATCTTCCACACAGCCAATGCATCCCAGGCAATGCAGCCTTATGCTTGTGCATGGGAGTCAGGGAGAGAAAATGGAGAGAAATTAATTACTTCTACCTAAAACACACGACCCATTTTGTTTGTCTGAGCTGGGAGAACGAGAAAATGCAGAAAGGCAGTTAAATGCTTGAAAAACATTCATAACGTTTGAGAAAATAAAGGTGGGAGGGTTAAGCACCCTGCTTAAAAACACAGACGGAAGAATATTTGTTCTCAGGTTTGTCAGATCACTGCTATTGCCAGTTACACAGAGTTGAGAGGGGGCTTCCACATAATCTTCTGTTTTCCTGTTTTCAGTACTGAGGTCTGCTTGCATATACGGATGCACAAAGATGTATCTTCTTCACAAAGGTGTGTAGAGATGGACCAGAGAGCTTTGTATGCACAGAGCTGCAGTCTCTGGACAGACTTCAGGAACAAGCTGGCCTTACTCACCTTTGGGTGCTCACTTTGAGCCATCCTGGAAGGATCTGCTTTTCAGGAACACAAAACCTGTACCGTCCTTAGGGCACTTAATTCAGACACTTCAAGTGATGAATACTTTGTTTCCAGCCTTAGAGCATTGTCTGTGGAGCCTAAATACAGAGCTCCTCTGGGACATGGCAAAACTGGACATGGGAACTCAGCACGTGAATGGCGAAGCCAGGAGAGGGAGGTCTCTGCTTCTGCCTTGACCTCCTGTTATCCCTGGGTATGTGTCTTAATTTTCTTTAGCAAGCAGGCAAAAAGGAGACACAGCTGCTGAGGAAGGGATGATTACTAGATAGTGAATGAGCCAACTGCGGAATGGGTAAACAGAATAGCCATGTTAATTATTCTTAGCAGTTCTTAGTCCTCATCTCGTTTTAAACGTGCTTTTTCACCCTGTGGGAGTACTCCCTCTGGTGCTGCAGTGTGGCGCAGCGCTGGGATTTGATTTACCACCATCTGAAAGTGAGACGGATGGAATATAAAACTTCTATTTTGCTAAATGACCAAACATTCGTCTTTGACCTCTTCCCATACTTTGTCCACCCTGGAAAGACCAACCAGAGAATGGAATAAGACGCATATAAAATATCTTTAAACTTGTGATCATCTCCCGGTAGGAGGTGTTCATATGACTTTTGAATGTTTCAGCATATCTTTAGTTCTCTTTGATTCTTCTGAGGTTATATGGGTGGTTACTGGCAGAATTATACAAATACAGTCTTCACGGCTCAGCAATCCTTGGATCCAGATTTGGAGTTCAATGTGGGTGGCATAGGAGTAAATGCCAATAAGAAGGCTAGGACAGGATTGTTACTGAAACTAAATGACTCAGTATAGAGCCTTTGCAAGATGCAATTAAAGAGCCAGAAGAATATTTTGTAACTACTAAAGTGTAAGGGGAAAAACTCTTTTTTTGTCATGCTATTTTATTTTCCCTCTTTAATCTTGCCTTAAGACATATTTCTCTTACTCAATGTCAGTCAGAGACAATCAGTATCTTTCAAGTCACTTGCTGCTTGGGGCATTTAGAAATCTTCTGTGGGAACATCTTTCTGTTCATTTTAAGGTTAAGGCTTCAAATCTTGATAACTGCATGTTCCCTTTATTGAGAGAGCCTCTACAGTGCATATAGAAAGATTCTACTAAACTTCCTATAAGTCTATGGTTTTGTATGGGCCACATCACACGACGACAAAGTATTGTCCAAAAAGTTGTTAATAAAAGCCATCACACTGGCACAGTGTGGATTAATACAAAGTCATCCAAACCTCAAAGACAATATGAGCTATTGGCTAAAGCACTGAATTGGGACCCAGACAAGTCTTAAGTTATTACGTCATCTGTGCCACTGTCTTACTGAGTGTTAGGTCTGCAGGATGCCCTTGTTTCCTAAGCTTCCCATCTGTTGAATGGGGACGCAGTACTCACAGACAATCTTGATGTAGCTGAAGGCACATTTTAAAAAGCAAGCATGCAAAGCAATTGGTGAGTGTCAAGTACATGTGCACAGGGCACAGCTTACATTGTGGGTAGTACTGGCACGAATTACCAGAAAGACAAAAAAAAGAGTCACAGTTTAAAAATCCTTAAAAAATCTGATTACAAAGTAAAACCAAAATATGGTTTACATTACTTCAGATTGTTACAATAACACAACAGGTTTGTGCGCACTTGTCTATGTGTGTGTGTACGGATGTATGTGTGTTTGGGGGGGGCATGTGGGTGTATGTATATGCATATACATTTATATAAAACCAGGTATATGCATATATATGCACATTACTGGTAGGTCATATCACACAGACAATAGCTGAGCAGGAATTGAAAGCATTTAATGACAGCAACAAAAATTATTTGTGTTCTAGGATCAGAAAAGCTATTTTCAATTTTGTTTTATTCTTTTTTTAGTCAATCAGTGCCAGTAAGTATTTCTGAACTAGCTGTCTACCAAATTTCAGTGACGTCACCTTGTCCAGCCAAAGAGCAGAGCTCAGTGTCAGCCTGTAACACGTACCTATTTTGTGGGATTCATACCTTCAGATTTCTCTGAGGGTTCATGAGCTGTTCATGAAAAAATAAAGAATCAAAAATTGCTATAAGTAGGGAGGGGAGGGGGAATGACCCCAAATTTGTACCATGAACTGTCCTGCAATCATTGGCATGGCTGAGTTTACAGGACCATCATTGTATCCCAGTGGATTTCAGAGCATATTAAATCAGTCCTCCTGGAAAGGTTAAAAGAAGGGGTATTACCTGAAGACCTACTACCAGCTGACTTCAGACCTGCATGGACAATGTTGCCCCTGGCACTGATGAGGTATAACAATTTTCAAAACATGTTGGAGATGCCTGTGGATTTTAGAGCACTTTGAAATCCAGGTCTTAAAGTTTTGCTCCCAGGGCATAACTTTGAACACAGAGTGCAGGAAGACAGTAAATGAGTCATAGCAAAGCCCTCTGGAAGCTGTGAAAAGCAAAAATTTGATATATGAAGCTGAACAACAGAAGTGATACAGTTGTTCTCCTTTTGAAGAGTTTCTGAAGTACTGACCCCCTCCAGTACAGCTCACAGTATGCTCAGGCTGCTTCATGCACAAGAGATAAAAAAAGGATCCTTTGATTGCAGTAAGACTTGCCAGATATTAATGCTGGGCTATTTTTTTAATGGTGGGCTTAACTTTGAGTATCCATTTCTTAAACAACCTGATATTTGAAGTACAAACTCTACCACAGACCCGGGTGGGATTCTCCAGTTTCTCAACATGATGCAATAAATGTTTGAATTTTAGAGCTCGCAGAAAAATCAGCTGTCCTACAGAATGCTGTTTTAACCATTAGCTCCAGAAGTACATTATCACATCATTAAACACTCTGCTTTCAAGACTCATAGTCAATGATTGTAAAATAGACATTATTTTTTCTACCCTATTGATTGATATAAGAATGATATAATTCATATATGGTGGGAAAAAAAAAAGAAACAGTGCATGGCACTTTGTAGTGGATACCTCCCATCAGTGGAAAGCGTCCAACTTTTTTCTTTCGAAGAGATTGTATGCATCCTACTATCTAACATGATAGACTGAAAGAGTTGATAATTTTTTCCTCTACAGCTTGCTTCAGCAATTGAAGGGCTTTGTGCACCTTGAGCTTCCACTGTTCCATGGCATACAAGAACATTCAACATCTCAGTGTAAAATCAAGCCTCAAAGAAGTAAAAAACCAAACAGTACTTTTCCAAATCAGTGAGGAGTTTGTGATTGCTAACTTGTTTTTTCAGTCTAAAAATGATTCCGGTGGCACCTCGTAAATAACTTTTGTTTTGGTTTAGGAGAAGTGCAAAGCCATAATTCACAAAGCAAACAGCAATAAACTCATTATTAAAAACCATATTTCACAGACGTGATCATTTCAATACTAAGAAATGCAGTATGTCTTCTGATCACTACCGATCCTGCCTTCAGGTGGTTTGGGAAGGGGGTGGAGGGAGGAATTGATGAACAGTGATAGCGCTGTTGGATGAAACGTGTTTAAGAAACCTTGAGTATTTATGCTAAAGCTGCCTTTTTTTCATGTGGTATGCTATAGTTCCATCCTGAATCTCAACCGTTAATACATGATGTTACATCAAGAAACCAGAAAGGAAAATCCTCACTACCAAGAAATGCAATCCCAGATATTACCAGATCCAGTGAATAATAAACTCAGGATGAGTAACCAACCAGATACTCCCCAGCCTGAAGGGTGGTGCTGAGTTGCAGGGTAGGGAGCACACACAAATGGGCATGAACAGCTACAGAGCTACAGAATTAGAGTTTCATGTCAGATTTGTTTTCCTGATTGATCACAACATCAGAAACTAGACAGAGACAAGAGATGCCTATCCAGCGCTTCACATCAAAAGTACGTCAAGTGTTTTAATGCCAGGCCAGTTATGTATTCCAGTACTTGGCCAGTATAATAAATTGACTGGGACAGACTGCATGCATTCATCATTCAGAGGGCTATCAAAAAGCTGGGAAGAGCCTGAGATGGGAAATGTGCTTTGCTGATAGCATATTGTTTGTGCCAAAATGATCAGTGATGCTGAATTATATATGCTTCATTTTAAACTGCAGGCAATGATTGGATTTGTGAAACGCAGCAGTTTTATAGCAAGGACTTGAACCTGAAAACCTGTAGCTTATGAGAAAGGTAAAAGAAGAAATCCAAACACTCTCAAAGGATGACGAATTTAATCTTTGGCTTCAAATTTTGTTTTTCAGCTCTGATCTATTCTCTAAAGTGTGCAGCACAGCCTGGTGTTTACATGCACCTCCCAAGATCAGTGCTGTCAACTGCTTTGTTTCTCTCTCAGTGGGAGGGAATGAGCTTGCACACCAGTATGATCCACAGGGCTCATGCTTCCGTTGTGGCATGTAATCTGTCACCTCTCTATCATAAAAAAATGAGAAGGGATTTCCAATTCATCTGTGATTGGTCTACTTGGTGGATGGAAGAGAAAGCATAATCTTCTTCCCAATCCCCTTTGCCACAGTACTGCTGCCAAAACTGAAGCAGCCACACAGAGAGCTGAGGAAACTTTTAAAACTTAATTAGGGAAGAAAGCAAACAAAATAATACTATAGCGTGTTTATTTAGAGCTGCAATGCTGCCAGAGAAACCACATAGCTTACATTTGTATGCTGTGCTTTTCATATAAAACATATTTAATTAAAACAGGAGACAGGACAACAAGCTTTCTTCTAACTTCATTTAAGCACATGTTTATGTTGTGTTTTAAATTCTCCTTGGGTTAATGCGAAGCTGGGATAAAAGCTTAAAAGTGATGTAGCCTAGCTAGTTTTATTCCCTGAATTTAGACTTCAGGGCCTGACAGCATGTCATCTGGAACTCGCAGGATCCATGGACACTGGTTTGCAGAAGGGGCTCACTTCTCCCCTCCTGACACTCCAAGGCTGGTGAATGGTTTTGCATTTGCACACATATGGTCTTTTCTGCAGCTTTTCAAAATATTCATTTATTTAGTTTGGCCACCTTCTCCCTTTTTCTGTTTCTCTCCTCTGTTGCAATCATCAGCATAACAATTTATTTGCACTTTTTGTCTTCTTCTGGAAGCAATTTTAATGGACTGCAGAAACATCTTTGCATAGCCTTACATTTTACAATGACTTACTAAGTAGACCAGCAAAACAAAGCTTTACCCATGAATGGTGCACAACTTATACTATATTTGAAATAACAAAACATGATCTTTCAAACTGTATTTATATGAATTAATAGGAGAAATTGCAACTTTTACAGAATGTTAATGTGGTTGAACAGAACAGCATATGTAGCAGGGTAACCAAGTGGATTAGTAGTATATTTGTCAAAAAGATTGTTCATAAAGGAGAAGACATACAATGATCATAATATTGACATTTTCAATTTCTGTTTGAATTGTTAGAAGCAGAAAAATAGTTTTGTAACACAGGCCATCTTTTGGGTGTTTTCTTTGATTGTTGAAACCAGTAATAGCTTAAGAACAAAAAGATTTTCAGCTCACAGTCTGATTTGGCATCACTGCCTATAAATGAAGGTGTAGGATTTTTCCCCTAAAAATATCTTGCCTGTCATTACATTGAGTTTTGATGTTCTTTAAACATTTTACCCAAAATTTTAATTTTGGATCAGTTCACAGAGTTGAACTTAGAATGTTTCAGCTGAATAGCAGATGTTTCTGAAAATGAGATTAGAGAAATCCCTCACAGGTTCTTTGCAACTGTCTTTCTTTCACAGTCACCTGAGAAGTGCTGATGCCTCTCTGCCTTGAAATCTGGCAACGGACTAAGGAGAGGAGAGTTGCAGAGCAGGAGGGTCTATGTATGAGCCTGGTGGGAAGCTGCCAACATTTGGCTTGCTGCAAAGCTCTGCTCACACATGTTCAAACAGAAACTCAACAGAGTTTGGCAGCTAAATTCCCTAAAGATTTCCAATGCATGTGTCATCTTTCAAGTCTGCAGGAGGCAAGCAGAACTTCCTCAGGAATTGCTTCTTCTGACTCTCAAAAAAATGTGTTTTGGATGATACAGATCATACGCTTCAGATGAAAGAACAAGAAATCCTGCAATGAATGAGCAGCTCAAGCATAAGCTGAACCAAAGCAGAACTTCCTTTTAATGTCCAAAAGCTATCAAGATGCCAAGCATGCAATTGACTGAAGTTCAGGAGCAGCTGGCTGTCTCTCCCTTCCAAAATCATCATGTATTTTATTTATTTATTGCATAAAAAATAATGTTATTTGGTTTCATACTACTATGAGAGGCACACATGAGAACCCGAAGCCATTCAGATGAGTTACACTAAATAGCATTTATTATAGCATCTTTTTTTCCCTCACTGAAATGGAGCTTTTGAATGAAAACCATCTGTCTTGCTCTGCGTACCCTGCTGCCCAGCCTGGGGCACGCGAGGCACAGCCTGTGTGAAGAATGCCAGTTTCATCTGGGCCAGGCACTGACAGCTGTCTTTGCAGCCAACAGCAAACACGGTTGATATCTTCATCAGCTTGTGTTTCCCCAAACCTTGGGGAAAGAGCTGGTCCATTCTTTAACAGCATCCATGTATAATAGTTTGCATGTCCAACTCTTTGGTGAGTTTTGAAGCAGGCCGTCCAATGCTAGGACCCGTTTTGCTCCTCTTGAATCAAGGACAGAGCTCTACTTCACTTTGACATAGGCAGAAGCACCCTCCAATTACCCAGGGCTTTTCCTGAGTTGTTCATGAAACTATTCATTTTGCAGTTGTTTCCCACAAAGAAGGGATAATTCTGTGTCTTTTCAGTTTATGAGGCACACTGGAAGATGCCACAGAATATTTAGCAGCAATTTGTGCTGTCATAACAGATCTCTGGCTTGGCTTCTGAATCAGAAGAGTCTGCTTGGTCTGGAATAGTATGCAAAAAGGAACTGTCTTGAATCTATTTAGTGTTTAGAGAGTTTATTAAAAATTTCAGAGTTCTGAAGTAAGAGATCCAATTTTGTTGTTATCTGCAAAATGCAAAAATAGGAAAAGACACAGGAATATATGGTTTTGGTGGGTTTTTTTCTTTAATAGCAGGAAATAAGACTATAACATTTATCTACAGTTCAAGGAAGAAGACTGGAGATTATCCTGTTTTTTTCCAGATGACAATACAATTCAGCTTTGTCATGACTATCAGTGGTTCTGGAAAGGAGTATCATGTCATTGCCTTCTATATTTAATAATTTATTTTAATTCACAAAAAGAACTCCTCAGGATGCTCTTGATAATTTTTATAATTACAGCAATTATAACAGCTCAATAAATACTTGAGCTTCATCTTCTTTAGTCAACACATTACTGATAAAAGAAAAAAATAAACACGGAAATGTTCCTCCAGTCTTTCTACATTTGGAGTTAGGGCTGTAGCAAAGAACATGGCCACTCTGGCAGATTCACAGGGTCAAAATCTGGTTTGCTCCTAGCTCAGAAACATGCCTTAGCAACTAGAGCTCTTCGCCTCTATGCTTTACCACAGATCTCCTGTGTATCCTTGGGGAAAGGCTGAGATGTTAGTCACAGAGTCCTAGCCACATAAACAAAGATTTAGTATATTGGCTAAGCCATTGCTTGCCTTTGTGCTGCCCCATGGCAAAGCTGATGCTGCCTCCCCCGATCCAAAGGCACTACGGAGTATGGCACAGAGATACTCTGGTCTCTTTGTAGGATCAACTCTGATTTTAGCATAACTAACACTGAGCCAGTGCTCAAAAGCCCAGTTGGATACAGAAAAATCCCTTATGTGGTATCTAAATCACACATACCCCACCACATCCTTCTATTGACAGCTGAAAAGAAGGTATTAAGTTGCCCCATAGGAGTGGGATGAATCCCTCTCCTGAGGTGCCTCTTTCTTTGGTGTAGGCTGAGAAGTGCTGCTAGGCCATGGAACATTGGGGTCGGCAGCACAGATGCCACAGTGCCCTGCACAGAAGCAGTGCTGCCTGGAAGCACAGGCAGGTGTCTGCAAGAGGCAAGCGGAGGAGTTGCTCTCGTGCACATTAGCTAAAATTGTGTCTGGACTTCAGCTGTGGCATAGATATTTTGAGTCCTGATGATTGTGAAGTCATTATAAGGAAATAATACCTCTAATATCATATCTTAACAAGTTCTGATGTGCCCGTACACAAGGGATATGGCATTCAACTACCTCTGCAGCCTCTACACACTCCCTGACATTGCAGAGCCCTTCGAGGACTTTGGGATATAAAAAAAATTAATGGGCAAAGGCTGACAACTTAGTCTGTTACCAAGCTGCTTGCTGATCTTAGAGCTCTATCTTCTGCTCCACAAGGAGTTTACTTTGCTCCTCTGTCAGTGTCTAGTGAAGGCTGAAGCACCCCAGTGGCGCACAGATACTGCAAGAATCCTCTTCTGCTGGGCAGGAGCCGCCTGCCCCTGGGGATGGGCAAAATGGGTTTTGATCTCTGTGGACAGAAAGACAAGGTGTAAAAATTGTTAAAGATCACAGATCTGGCTGATGCATCTTGGTCAGTATTTGATCCACAGAACAGTCACCCAGTAGAGGACTTAAGCAGGCCACTAAAGGAAAAGTACTTGTAAAAACTGTGCAGGGTGGATGTAGCAAGGAGGGAGCTATCAATGTGCAAAATAAGTATGGTGGTCATTATATAAAAATAAATTCTGCAAATGAATGCAAAAAACTGATAAAGCAAATGAGGTTTTTAACCTCAATCTTTAAAAAATCTGAACATACTGAAGGGCATAGGGGTAGGCAAAACACATTAAGTCTAGAAATCCTTCCTCGAAGATATATCTGTAGAAAACACAGTTTGAAAATGTAGCAAGACCAAACAACTTGAGGCTCAGGCCCCTCCTGGCAGGGCCCATCTGGGAAGAGCATCACAGGCACAAACAGAACAGCAAACCGAGACCGAGAAAAAAGTAAACTACAACAGTTTTAATGTTTGTGTTACCGGGAACTGAAGTTTTCCATCACTGAAGTACTCAGGAGAATAAATAAACATCAAGAAATGGTAGTGAATGAAATAGTCTGTAGTTTGCTCTTTTGTCTGCTGCTTACAAATAAGGACTTGGGCTTTTGATGAGGCAGTGCATTTTTATGGCATTTCTGAGTATTCTGACAAAGCTTAATGCTCTTGGGGCCTATGGAAATGTTTCCTTTCTGGCTGGAAGAAAGCTAACAGGCACCTGTGATGAGGCAGGGCTTTTGTCACTGCTGCTACTGCCTGATCTTCAGACTCTGCTTTTACCAGAATACCCACAACTGTTGACATTTGAAGATTTTTCCATGTGGGTGGGTTGGATGTGATGTCAAGGAGCTGAAAAAACTTTATGGAAAGCTGGGGAGCTGGAGCTCAGGCTGTAGATGTAACGAAGGTACTTGGAAGGTAACAGAGCAGAGCTTGGTGGCAACACTGAGGTGGCACAAAGTCCTGGGCAGCTGTGTGGGGGCAGTGAGATTTCTTACTACGTCTCCTCTTGTCTGTCACCCATGCTTAAAAGTGCAGGTAAATGAAACCTAAGCTTGGTTTTAGTGGACTAATTAATTTGTGCCAAATTCTGCCCAGGTACAAAGTGCAGTTTGTTTCTCTGGTGGTGAAAAACAGAGCTAAAAATTAACTGGGTTTTTTTATCGTGACCCCTGCCATCTGCACACATCTTTCTGAAACAATGCAAACTGTTTGTTCATCTTCTACCCATTTTAAATGTAGTGTTTGCAACTGAATTTCTTGGTAACCTTTTCAAGATGGCATGGATGAACATGGTGCAGCGGAATTTTTGGCAGACTCCAAGTTTGTTCTACTTTTTTTTTAATTGGAAGCCTTGTTCACCAGTACTCCATTAATGGAATGGAGAAGATTCTTGTTCTGATTAAATTTATCTGGTTTCACTTTTACAGTTAAATTCGTTAACATTCAGCAGACCATCTTCTCACTGCATTAATGAAAGAATCCGATTTTTAAAATGCATGTGTACACGCACACAAGTGCATGCTCCATCCCTGACAGTGTTCAAGGCCAAGTCTGATGCAGTGTTGGTTTAGTGAGAGGTGTTCCTGCCCATGGCAGGGGGGCCTGGAACTAGAGGATCTTTAGGTCCTTTCCAACTATTCCGTGATTCTATGCACACAGACATACAGCCAAACAGAAAATTCAAATAGATGAGTTTGTCATTGTTTGTTTCTTAATTTTGCATTTCTGCAATGTACTGTAATTTGGAATTGAAATACATGGGATTGAAAGGCTGGACCAGATGATCCTTGAGGTCCATTCCACCCTGGTATTCTATGGTTCACTGACACAAAGCAGCGCTTTAGTTCCAAGGCGCGCCTGTACTCCGCAGTCACTGAAGCCGGCAAGCAGGGCATCCCTCCCTCCGCTACAACACCCCTGCCCGACCCGGCCTCTCCGGGCCCAGCTCGGAGGCTCCCGGCCCTGCCCGTGCCCTGCCTTGCCCAGAGCTCGGCCCCTTCGCCCCGCCCCCGGTACTGCCGCCTCAGGGCTCCGCCGAGCGCCGCTCCGCTGTCGCCATGCCGGGCGGTGCGCGGCGGCTGTACCGGCGGATCCTGCTGCTGCACCGGGGGCTGCCGGCGGCCCTGCGGGCGCTGGGGGACCGCTACGTGAAGGAGGAGTTCAGGAAGCACAAGGCGGCGGGACCTGCCGAGGCCCAGCGCTTCCTGCGGGAATGGGAGGCAAGTGCCCGCCGCCCCCGGGGCTCGCTCTGACCGGGCTGGCCTCCCGAGCCGGGGGCACTGGCGTGGGGCCCAGCCCGGCCCTCGCTGCCGGCGGGTGCCGCGCAGCAGCCGCTTGTCTGCCCCCTCCCGCGGCAGGGAGCCCCGCGGAGGCCCGCGCAAGGCCCAGGCCCTTGACCCGGTCGGCGGGAGTCACAAGCCGGCCTTTAGCAAGGACCTGCTGTTACCTCTGGCAGCGGCGGCAGCAGCGCCCGGACCTCGCGTTGTTTAAGGACGTATGTCCTAGAAAGGGAGATAGGAAATGCCTGTTCGTTACTTCGCTGCTTGTGGCCACTGAGGTGTGCACAGCAGGTTTGAGTGCTTGGGGTGTCTTGCTCTGGCACGCTCCTCTGAAGGGTGAATGTGTTAGGGTTACAAAATTCCCCATAATTCTGCATCTGTGGACAGGCTGTCTTGTATGGTTCATATATCCTTGGACCTATCTATGGGTGATTATATACTTGTGTATACGGTTATACACAAGTATATATAGCAGAATGGCAAGTTACATAAATAGCTATATATACATGTATAAAAATAGTTGCACAATTATCTCTATAATTTATAATAATACATTATATAAATGTATATATTTATAACTACATGCATAGCTAATTGTATAACTAGCTAAATACATAGGTGTAAATAGCTTGAGAGGGCTGGGCTTGTTCTGCCTGTGGAAGAGAAGGCTCCAGAGAGACCTTATAATGGCCTTCCAATACCTAAAGAGGCCTAAAATAAATTCGGAGAGGGACTTTTACAAGGGCATGTAGTGACAGGACAAGGGGGAATGACTTTAAACTGAAGGGAGAGTTAGGTCAGACATTAGGAAGAAGTTATTCACTGTGATGGTGGTGGGACACTGGCACAGTTTGCCCGAGGAAGTTGTGGCTGCCCCATCCTTGGCAGTGTTCAAGCCCAGGGAGAATGGGGCTTTGAGCAGTCTGGTCTAATGGAAAGTGTCCCTGCCCATGGCAAGGGGTAGGAACTGGATAATCTTTGAGGTCACTTCCAACCCAGACCATCCTATGAACTTGAATTTCATTTCTGAATGACATTTTTTTGGGAGTGTTTCCTAAGATAACAAGTCTCATGTGAACATTGCTTCTCTGCTTATCCTCTGCCGCCTTGCCCCCTTGAATTCAGTGCCCAGTTTCACCAGGACAGAAAAGGAGGTCATTTGCAAGTGATAAACATGTAAGGAGTTTCACAAGTAGCAGAGGAAGGAGACTACTGAGATGCTTTCCCTGCATGCCTGATTCCATCAGATGCCACCATATTAATAGCCCCCCCAAATCCACAGGCAAATGTTAGCAGTGCTTCACAGAGGAAAAAGTCAAATTAGAACATGAAAACAACTGCAAGAGGCCGAGCTACAGGCAAGGTTTCCATTGATTTTTGTGTTCGCTGAACTGCTGTTTTGCTGGTTTTCTGTGGAAGAAAATTGTATGCTGTTCAGTCTTGGAGGCTGGTTAGCACAGGTATCGTGCGGCGCCTTCTGCTTTGCCAGCAGAATGGTGGCATGTGGAAATCTGACACATGCCTTCTGCCTGCAGTAGCTGGAATCTTGGGGGTAAAGCAGTTCTCTGGTGCTGGGGCATCATAGGCCAGCAAGGAGGGCACTGCCTGGTGTAGGTGTACTTTAATTGCCTCTTGCCAATTAATACATCCCTGGATCGGGAAAATCTGTATCTGTCTCTCAGATGTACCTAATGGTATTGTGATTCTCAGTTGCCGTTTACTTGATATTGCCAAAATGTTTCCACATCACTGCTTCCAATTTTAGCATGATCTAAAAAGACAAGTTGCAGGTTACTATTTTCAGTGCTAAAATCTCTGTTAAAATAGTTTTAGAAAAGGAAGAAAATGTTTAGATTGAAATATCTTTAGCCATTTCTGTGAAGTAAACAAGTAATGAAAATGTTTCTCAGTTCTGAAATACTGCAAATGTAGATTATAGGGAAAACTGGGAAAAGATTAGACTACAAGGAACAGAAGTCATATTTTGAAACCTGATGTTTAGTGCTGCTAGCTATGAAGGAAACTAATAACTGTTTTGAGTGTGTGCATATAAAGAACTTTGCAAATATGTCTGTCTTCTAACAAGATGCTGGGAGATACTGGGAACTACATGTAGTTGATATGGTTCTTCTCATCTTTAATTTTTGTTCTGGGATTTTTTTTTTCCACCTCTGAATAATCAGGATGGAATTTGAATTGGAATTCCACATTTTTGGCCTGTAGGACTCACACTGCATCTTATGCTGTCCTGTGGTTTCCAACCTCTTGAAAACTTGGAGTAGATGACTGAGGAAGGTGGACCGTAGGCAACTTTGATTAGGTGTTCCAGGCTCGTAGGATTCGCATGTACAAAGGCTGAACACCAAACACAATGTAAACAATCAAATGTTCTAGTCTATTTATTATTAGTGCAAAGCAAATATATATTAATGTGAAAGAGGTTACATACATACCAACCCCTGGTTGCATGGGATACCGCTGAGCAAGAGAGGGAGATGGAACATGTTGCCCAGTTGGTGGGGTGGTAGGCAGTGCATCATCAGGGCGTCCCTTGAATCAGGATGTGCACCTGGCTTCTCACCTGTCCATCACTGCGCAGGTCCTTACATGCCCCCTCAGGTTGGAGTGGAAGATTACCAGCTGCTACATCAGTGCACCTGTGGCTGCCATATGAACAGAGGTTTACTGGTATAAGACTCCCTTTTGCTAGCAGTGGTGTTAACTCCTGTATTTTCAAGGTTATGTTCCCACAGGCTGTGCCAAACTACTTAATCTATTTTTGTGTGTTTCACCGCAGACCATTATCTATTGTCGCTGATGCATCAAGTAACAGAGAAGGACACTCTAGTTGGAGTCCTCTTTGCACCCTTCCTGGGCAGCAGGACACTTTTAATCAGAAATAGGCTGGAGACTCTAGAACGTTTCTTGCAGAACACATCAGTGTGCCTGCAAAGCACCCAATTCTTCGGGTGCAATAGGCTACTTCACATACATGAACAGTAGCTGTACTTCTTGCCTCTGTGTCTTGATTAAAAAGAAACAAACACAAAAGCAAACATTAAACAAAAAAACCCAAACCAACAAACAAACCAAGCAAACCAAACAAATCACTTCAGCTTTAATACACAATGGTGTTTATATTTATTTCCCTTAGGAGGAGGGGTTAAATGCAAAATTACAGCTCTGTTAACAGTATTTTGCTATGTTGCATGTCAAGCACTTTTCTTCCCTATTTGCTTATTCATTAAGTTACACATACAGCTTTCTGTATGTACTTCAATGTTGGCCATATTCAACTTCCATCTGGAAGAGTTATTTTCTCATGTCTTCTATTGCGTGCAGGTTGTCTAGTGCAGAGTGGCATGGTGTCTCATATTACAGAAATATGGTATTCAGAAATACATATTAAAATAGTATATCTTACTGTGTATTCACCAGAGGGTAAAGATTAGTGATACGATGATTGCATCAGTGTTTCTTGACTTTTTAATAAGGACTTCAGTATGAAGTATAATCTTAATAAGCCATCCCATATATTTTCTGAATGAAAATTTCCAAGGATGGCTTAATATGACATGAAACTACTTATTTTTTGTTAAAACTCTTCAGGCTTTTATTGGATAGTCAGACCTTCTTTGTGTGCTTGAATATGCTAGTTCATAGTCTGTGGTATGCTTTTTTTGTCCTCCGAATTTGATTCACATTTTCTAATTTTTTGGTTAATAGGCCTGGCATTTTTATCACATTATGGTTGTGCGATTATGATTCCCTCCTCCCCGCCTTGGTATTTAAATAATTCAAGGCAACTGCATTTATTGTTTAGCAGAGAAAACAAGCTGAACAAACTCCCTTTATTTCTTGTGACACGTGATGAGAAACCTGTAGGATTTTACTGTTAGAAACTTTAAAATGAACTATTAAAGAAATCTTAATCTCATAGGGTGTTCAAGCAACTGTAGCTTTTCATACTGCTGCATTTCCTTAATATGAGATTCTATTCTGTGGCTTTTGGGAAGAATCCTAATCTCAGTGCAGGGCCTGAATACTCGGCCTGTTTCTCAGACAGGAGCACAGGCATTTTGGATATTCTTACAGTCCTTCTTACAGATGGAACATTAAAGGAGGATTTCTAAGGTTTACTTTAAAAATAAATGGGAGGAAAAGAGGTAAAAAGGCTCCTAAATGATACTGTCTTCATATGTGAATGAGTTCTATTGTTTTCACATAGAGGAGCTGAGAAGGGATCGCCTTGTTTGCCATGCAGCGAAATTGAGTGGTTTACTGTTAGAACCCAGCTGTAGAGATGGGCAGTGTCATTTTATGGGAAACCTAAACTGACTTGTTTGTGTTGACAAAATGAGGAAACTATCCTTTGAATATTCTTGGAAGGCTTCTTAAGTGAGTAAGACTGTTAGAAATAATTTTCATGTACATGTACATTTATGTAGAAGTAGAACAATGTAAACTTAAGTGTTTTTCTTATAACTAGAATCATATAAAAGTTAAGGTTGGAAAGGACCTTAAGGTCCAACCCCCCTGCCATGGGCAGGGACACCTCACACTAAACCTGCCACCCAAGGCTCTCTCCAACCTGGCCTTGAACACTGCCAGGGATGGAGCATTCACAGCTTCCCTGGGCAACCCA
>JAOEHY010008446.1:0-23774 GCA_025447955.1 Psilopsiagon aurifrons | reverse complement strand
CCCCATCCCTGCAGTGCTCAAGGCCAGGTTGGACACAGGGGCTTGGAGCAACTGCTCCAGTGGAAGGTGTCCCTGCACATGGCAGGGGTTGGAGCTGGAGGAGCTTTAAGGTCCCTTCAACCCAAATCAGTCTGAGATTCTATGATAATACCTAACACAAGGAGAAAGCTTCCTCCTTTAAACATGAATGGAAGAGAGAACGTGCACCTGCAGCAATCTCTGCTCACAGATGACCCGTACTGCTCTTGTTCTGACCGCAGTGGTTCCAGCGTCCCTGCATTCCAGCCCTGGCAATGCCTTTCCTTTTAAGTTGTGTTTATTTTGTATTTGTGCCATTAGGTTTGGGGCAGTTTATTTATTTCTTTCTGACGTTTTCCCCATTCCCAGAAAATTAAAATAGACTGAGCTAATCAATTTTGCCTTTTATGTTCATCTACAGTCAGTTTTGAATCAATTGCACTTGCTTAATCTGTTTAGAGGCATTCACAGCAGATACACATTACTTTAAAATTAAGCACAAAGGTAGCCAGAAGCCTGGGCCAGAGCCTGCTACAATCAATTGTCTTTCCATTGACTTGAAAGGGCACTGGTCCAAGCTGCAAAGAAAACACACTCATCTGTGAGAAGCACTCTCCACGCACGGTCTCATCCCTGTGCCTATGGCTTCTGCTGAAGCCCTTTGCCACTTTGGTACAGACATAGGACAGGCAAGTACCTACAGAGCTGAGCAGCACGCGATGGTACCAGCAGTCAGATTCAGGCTCATCAACCACCACTTGGCATGCAGTGTACTTGAAGCAGCGTCAGGTGCAAGAACACACTCAGTCTTGCAGTGGCATCACCATGTAATGGGATGTACATGAGGATCTATAGATAGTTGATGTAAACCTCATCATCTCCCTTTAAAAAGCTTGTATTTGTGTGACAGTGTCATTAGAGAGATCTCACAGAATCACAGCGGTTTGGGTTGGGACCTTAAAGCTCATCCAGTTCCAACCCTGCCATGGGCAGGGACACCCTCCACTAGAGCAGCTTGCTCCAAGCCCCATCCTACCTGGCCTTCAACACTGGCAGGGACTGAACCATGAGCCCTGTAAGAGAAGGTTCGAGTACTTTCAGAAGCAAACTGCCTCCTGACTTGCAGATGTTCACTGGGGTGTCTGATCCTTGGGAGAACAACACGATCAATAAGTCACCTTCTGCGGAGCATCAGGCACCTTGGGACTCTGGCTACCCCTGTTAAATAGCTCCATTTCTACACACGTGAAGGGAAGGGGGCCTTTGCCAGCTGGTTTCCTTACACCGGTAGGGCTGTTTTGGCCAGCAGGTCAGAAGGAGCATTTTCCATAGCTCCAGAGCAAACAGCTGCTAGTGCAGGAGCAGCACCCCCAGATGAAGTATATGGAGCACTAAACACATCTTCTAGCTCAGCCCAGCAAAGCCAGGCTGCCTGCCAGCTCCCTGGCCGAGGGAGTACAGGCAGAAGGTGGTATAAGGAACAGATTCCAGCCCTGAGAGCAGGGGGAATGGAGGATGGATCCTCACTGAGGACCTGTTCTCCACAATACATCTGCGGGTGAAATCCAGCCAAAACCCTGCTGCAGTCATCACACGGGTGCTCTCCCTACCCTGCACCGCCTCCTCCATGCCTGAGAGGAGTCAAAGATGCTTGCTGTCAGGACAAACACTGACTCAGCTCAGGGGAAACCTTTTCAGAGCCTGCACCTCCCTTTCCTAACACAAGGATTTCCCCTCCCCTCAGACAGAACATCACCTCTCCTCTCCCTAATGAGCGTAACTAGGAAGTAAAACGTTTCTACAGCTCCCAAAGCTTTTGCAAGGGTGAGCATTGAGGGCACTGCAGAGCTGCCTTATGTATTAGGGCTCCCTTTATACATTGTTAGAGATTAATATTGTGGGTTATGACTCCAGCTAACGAAACACAGCTGGAGATGGAGTCAATAACCCTCTATTCCCCAGGCATGTCCAGCTCTCCACCCAGGCGTGCCTGCGTTAGCCCAGCCCTCAGTCACACACCACCTCACCCTCGCTGGGTCTTCTGACACCATTAATTGCTTTCGCTGCCTCCCAAAGCATTGGCTGGGTGGGGGGTGGCTTTGTTTTCCCCAATCACAGACAAGCACATTTCCTTTCCCCAGGAAAAATCAGATGGGGACCAATGCGTTATTGCAAGTTACCCATTGCCCACGTCTTAGAGATGCAGCTACCACTATGAATCCCCACAACCCGGGTGCAGTGGTGGGTTACCTGAGTGGAGAAACCTGGAAGCCTGATCATGAAAGCAAAGGAGCATGAGGAATACGGAGAAGAAAACAGTGCTGATGTTCCTTCCTTGCAGATAACAGGAAGGGAAATTCCTCTCTGTGAGGCTCAACAGGGTCATTAGAGCCACAGAGTGAAATCTGTCCCCCTCACCCATCCAACCCCCTCATAACTCTCCCCTGGAGCCGTGCACTCCAAGCCAAGAACACCAAAAGCCCAACAGTTGTGTAAGATCCCTGGGAGAGCCTTGCAGATGGAATGATGGGCGGAGAGCACGGTTCTGACTTGAGGGAGAGACAGGAAGGGAGGGTTAGGAGAGGTTTCCTGCCCTGGGAGCTACTGCAGCAAGGTCAGAAGAGCTGAACGCCCTGGTGTGACATTCAAAGCCAGCCAGGAAAGGAAAGATTCCTCACAGAGAGAGTCCCTGGTGAGTATTTAATTGATCCCAGCAATGGAAAGGGGAGCTGCAAGGCAAAAGAAGTTCCATGGAAAAGGAAAAAAGCAGATGAAAGCGAAGCTTTTCCAGTCCACGGGAACCGACAGCCAAACCCTGAAGAGCGGATCCCATAGGGAACTGACCCATGAGGATGAGCAGGTGCAGTCCCTATGGACACCACTTCTCCAGCATCCTTTTAAAGCACAGAGATGCAAACGCCCAAGGAGTTTGCACACTGATCAAAGCTGCTTGCAAGAGGATCCACATGCCTGTGATTCACACTGATTTCCACTGGATTTTATGCAGCACATGCATTCCTTCTGTATACGTAGAGCTGGGAAATACAGGGAACAGACCAGGAATGCTGGCGGGAGGCAGGAGAGGAGGTTTGCACGCTGCCAGTGCTGGGAGCTGAAGAATGCAAAATCTTTTCCATATGTGAAGGAAATCCTCAAGTCCAGACAGCGTTTTCTCTTGCTTTTTATTGCTACTAAAGGTAGGGAAAAGGAAAGGGGGAGGTTCTGAGAGCCTGGAATACTTTGACTTTCGCAAATAATAAACCCACTCAAATGGCTTTCATTAGGGAAATTACACAGCAAGGGAGCCCACACATCCCCCTGGAGGGTAACTGCCAGAGTGTGCATTTACTTTCAGCTGTGATGAGTGTAAACACCTAAGAAAGGGTCAAGCTGCTTTCCAAGATAATCCTCGTCTCTCCCCTGAGCCTTCATTAGATGCTCTACGCCAATGTGCTACCAGTGCTTTGGTAGCAAAGCCAGTGCAGGCACCACGGCGCTGCCCTGCACTTACCAGCTTCCCCATTAAACCTGAGGTCAGGGGCAGGAGAAGCTGCCCAGGTCCTCACCTCCTGCTCCTGTTCAGTAATGAACAAATGAATAAAAGAAGGACCAGCAGCCTTCTGCTGCATCTGTTTTCCTGCCTCCCCCTTTGCTGCAGGCCAGCCCTTTAACCTGATCACTAACAGGTTTGCTATTCATCAGCTCTTTCCAGTGGCATCAGTGCTACACTGGAATCATTCCAGCACGGGAGGGGTGGCTCAAAGTACAGAGGGAGCAGAAGGGAACAGGCAGCAACGGTGAGGCACAAATTAAGGCAGTACACACCACAAAGACTACTCCAGGTTTTGGGAACTGTGCTCATCAGGGTCTCTTGAAAGCGCTTTACATGTGCTGGCAACGAGCAGAGGCCAAGTTGAGGAAGCAGTTCAGCATAGAGCTAAGAGCTGTAGCTAGGGGGACAACAGGCTCTGGGAATAACTGTGCTCCAGCAGGCTCTTTAGGTCTAATCCTGACAATCCTGATGACTGGACGGGGCTTGGAGCAACCTGCTCCAGTGGAAGGTGCCCCTGCCTGTGGCACAGGGGTTGGAACTGGATGAGCTTGAGGGTCCCTTCAACCCAAACCATTCTGTGGCTCTGTGACGCACAGCCGTGGCTGAGTGGCAGGGTTTGTCTATACAGGACATGCTGTGCAGCACCACTCCAGCCTTTGGGAGGACCCTTCTTTACAAATGAGAAGCTCTGACACCTGCTGCATGCAACAAAGTGATGCCACAGCCTCCTGGAGCCCCTTCCCTGGCACAGAGAGCCAAAAGCAAGGGAAAGCTGAGCCAAGAAGCCTGTTATCAGCTACAGCGATGCTGCCACTGTGCAGTACTTCCCATTTGGAAAGCACAACCTGGTTTGTAAGCTCTGGTTATTTAAGGGCTTTTAACACAGCTGGGAGGCTGTTCAGGAGCAGTAGGTCTGTTCCACAGTGGTGCGAAGTGTGATGGAGATACATAAGCTGCAGAGCTAAGTCAACACAGAGAGACCACTGCAGAGGTAGGAGCAGCCCACTGCACTTCGAAAGCCAAAGGGGCAATATATTCACAGCTAGTGTGGAAAAGCAGCTCTGTGGATCCTTTCCAACCACCACACTGGATTTCAATACCTCAGTAATGCCTTCTAGTGTTACAGCCACAAATGCATCCTTGCAAGTAAGGGTTATCCCTCTCCCTTCCAATCTCATTGCCTTCATGCATGCACAGACACAGCCTCCACTTTCAGGAAGCACAAAGAATGTGGTTCTGCTAAATGGAAGAGACTGACAAATTCATCCTTAGCTTCTTTACCTTGACCAGTGTCAACATGTACCTGTGACAAAGAGCTGTCCAGGCACAGAGAACCCATCTCCTGGGTTCACTGTTTGGAAACAAACAGTTATGCTCTAATGCTGCAAACAGCATTTACACTGCCATGAGACCCACAGAACCCCCTTAGCATCCTTCTGGGGTGATGACCTGATTTGATTCCACTCCATGGCAACAACTTGCCCAACATTTGCTGGTGGATGCCAAAATGAGGGAGAACTGAGAACAGCTTGGTGTCTGCCATCATCTCCCCGTCTCCCCCTTTCACTAGGACCCTTCAGCTGGCCAAAGTACCCTTTTTCTGTCCTTTAATTCACTTTCTGAAGCTCTGCTGCCATTCCCCACATCCCTCCCATCCCCAAACCACCGCAGACTATCCATGGAAACCACTGCTTCCATTTCCACTCTGTGATTTGCCTGCCACACCTGGGGGATTTCCCAGCAAATTGTATTACTTTATTTGGTCAATTGGCCTACAAATTGATTTTCCTGTACAAATAATGAACATTTATGGTTATTTTCCCCATAGACTGCTTTATTTTCCATGTAACAAAGACAGATTTCCTGCAGGTTTTGAGACCAGAGCATATGATCTGCAGTTACTGTGACCCCTGCTTGATGGATGACAAAGACTCAATGCACAACAGGAGGGTCTGGGGTTTTATCCTGGTACCAGATCAAGCAATTCTACAGCATGTTTACTATAGGGATAACCTGTATTGTTTTAAGGGAGATTCAGTCCTGGGACCAGCCAAGCAAAGGCAGATGAGGTGCGACAAAGGGCAAAGCACACCCTCGGAGCCACTGCAGTGCATCCACCAGCACATCCACGTCCCCAAAGCATCTCAAATGGCAGCTCCTGCTCATTGCAACCTTTGGGAACACACTACAAGAACCTTCTTTAACCTTAATTACATGATTGTGGAGGCAAAGGGAGGAGGGCTCGGGGAAGAAAACCAAGCAGGAGTGTGATTTGTGGGCATGGACTGCAGTGTTGTTCTGCACTCGCCTCCCCAGAGATGCAGAGCCACAGCAAGAGCTCCACAATACATTTCATTGCCACTAATGAGAAAATGACTTTGGAGACAGAGCCTGGAGCAAGTTTTGAAGGTCACTCCCGCAGGTGTGGAAATGAATTGGGCAAGAACCAAGGTCCAAACATAAGTTATCCTGCTTAGACCATAGCGGATTATTTGCATGCAGGGGGGGTTAACAGCCTCAGGGCTGTGATGTGTGGCTATGTTTAATTTAACGCATCGCCATGGCTGAGGCTGCTGGGCACAAAGGCCTCTCAGCATCAGCACTGCAGAGAAGTGATGACAGGGAGGCTTCCTTAGGTGACTGCGAGAGAGAGGGTGGACACAGGAGAGGAAGTCACTTATTCGGATTAAGTCCCGACTGTCTGCAATTCCCTATCCCAGCCTCAAGGGGTGGGTTCGGCCCCTGAAGCCGGGCTTCAATCCAATACAATAGGAACTGATTTTGAGCAACAACTACACATGCCTCCTTAGAGGTTTAATACATGCTCTTCAACTTCAGCAGTGGAATTAACAAAAGGGAAGAGAGTCTGAGAGTACCAGGCATGAGGCTAAAAGCATGCCAAGTTCCTGCTTAGCTTCTTGGGCTCCGAGGAATCTCTCCCTTCTTCTTGGCACTGCTAAGGACTGATATGCCCTCAGCCTGTGGCTGACAGCACCAGAAAGAGGTATGTCCCGACTGAGGATGACAGTCGTCCTTCACATAAGCTAGTCAAGGCAAGGATGCATCTCCCACAGCACAGTGTGCAGGTTACAGAATCAATAGAATGGTTTGTGTTGAAGGGACCCCAAAGCTCATCCAGTTCCAACCCCCTGCCACAGGCAGGGACACTACGCCCTAGAGCAGGTTGCTGGAGTCACAGGTCCCACTTAGACCCTGGGGACCACCACGACCATAGGATAAACCAGAACTACTCACAGAGATACACAACCAGTTGGCTCAGCACATCAGGATCAACAAACACAAGATGATACCGGATGATGTACAATACATCTGTGTATATAACACTGGGAAATGAATGACCAACAAATAAAGTGGCTTTCTGACAAGTACTTGACTGGGAGTAGGGAGTGCTGGGAGTTGTATGTTGTGAGGATAAACACAAAGAGAATATAAAAGAAAAACCAAAACAAGCCCCAAGAGAAGTGAATAATTCATCAAAAGAATAAAAACCAAGAAGCTGGAAGGAAAAAAAAAGACAAGAAATACCAAAGGGAAGAGTGCTCTGAGCAGGTGGAAAAAAACCCACCTCTCATGGGAGGGAAACTAAAAGGCAAGTTAATTGGAATGGAGGGGGTGGGGTATGTTTTTAAAGGTGAAACAATTTGTCTGGAAACTGGTATCTCCCCTCTTAGGGATTTAAGTGTTTCCCTGAAGTGGGAAACAAAGTCTGTGCCAAGCTGCTGACAGAGGCAGTGTGCTCCTAGGTGGCTGCCAGCAATGCCTCAACCATGGACACAGCACTTCAAGCAGCCAACCTGCTCACACATCCAACACCCTCTCTGAAGCAAGCCTAGTTTCTTTCACCCAAAGCCACCAAACCAAACAACCTAATGTACGTAAAGCCATGTTAACATAACCTGCCCATAACTATTTGCAGGTTCTCTTCAGAACTCGCTCCAGAAAAGGGTCTATGGTTGGAAGCTTCCTGATGCCCACTTCTGCAGCTGACATTCACTGCTTTAACACAGCACACCTGTGAAATAAACCCCACACGGTTTGCAGTGCATCCTCCTGGCTTTTCCTTGTATGGGTTTACCACCTTAGGCTGTGGCTCCTTCCCATCACGCAAAGGATGCTGACCTGGGCTTGGAAAGTACCTGGATGGGATAATGTAGCTGCTGAAGGAGGGGAGATGTGGGACTCAATAGGTGGCACTCTTCCTTCTTGAATCAATGCGCTTGGGTACGCTCGACCATCAGAGGTGCTGGAGAGCAAATTTAAGGTCCTGACTTATTTACTTGGTGACTTTCTGGGCCGGTGCAAGACAAAATCCCAGCCAAACACGAGCTTTACCAATTACACTCTGCCAATCCTAATTCCCCCCCTGCAGTTCCAAGCAGACACAGACTCCTCTGCGGTTGCATGATCCTCTTGTGCACTGCTAAGCAGCTCTGTCCTGGCCGGACAGCATCTGCACGGGAGATGCCTGTGAAAGTGAAATCCCACCCAAGGCTTGTTGCCATCCCATCTTCCTCCTGCAGAGCCCACCAGTTCCAATTAACAGCCTTGGCTTTTCTTGCAGACACGGTGCATACACCTCCTCCCAAAGGCACCATGGAGAAACCCCGCTTGAGGACTCCGTGTCTGCAGTACAGGGTGAGTCTATCGCCAGCAGTTTCTCCTCTCATTAGCCAAATCCAGTAAAAAAGACACGTTTTGTGCCCCAGAGCAAGAGGACTTGTTTTCTAAACCTCTTCAGGGGCCCTCCATAAGGAATTAGTCACCGAGGTGAGTAATATCAGGATTTGACTCACTCATTTGAGTGAGCAGTCATCAGACAGGTTAACAAGAGCTTGGAGCAGCTGCTATATTTAGGTACCATTAGCATGCACATGTCTTCACACATTTCTACAGGCACACCTGTGTTCCCCTCTGTCCTCAAGGCATGGGAAGGGAGCAGCTAAAAGCCAGTACATTCCCCATTTCCCAGGGAGGGGCAAGGAAGGAGGGGATTCTCTTCTCCCTGTCTTATCCCACCCAAGTTCAGAGCCATCTACATTCTGAAAGCAGACCTCACCTTTGCTCTCTGTGCACCTCTATCCAGAGGCAGATAGGCTCGATTCCATCCTAGGCAGAACAAGACAAAGGTAAGGACCGTATCATGCCCCAGAGAGTAGCTTATGTCACACAGAAAAACCCAGGACATTTAGCCACTGATTTTCAATTGCTTCCATTTGCTGCATCTTCACTATTTTCAGCGAAGGACTGGCCCCTTGCAGGCTGAACTTAAACTTCCTGACAACACGCTTGCTTTCCCATGTTATTTCCCAGAGACTCTCGGAGTCCATGTGCTATCCAGGCCCACAGACCAAAGAAACAGTGCTCGGGGCTGTCACGGTACAGATCTGGAAGCACATAGCAAGGTCCAAGACCTTGGATGTCTTTAGAGCCAGCTGCATATGATACCTGCAGCGGTACTGAAGATGTCCCGCAACGACGCAACACGGGGTGCAATGACACTGGCACTGCTAATACTTACTACAGAGATGGACCAAGCATCCATTCGTGCTCCCCTTCATTTTCTCCTCAGTGCCCATTTCCCAGCAATTCCTAGAGCCGACTGAAAACCATGTCCCCTGCACCCTACAATGTCCCTGTGCTTTCAGCTGTGTGAAAAGAATCAGAGCCACAGAATCCAAGAGCTTGGAAAAGACCTTTAAGATCATCAAGTGCAACCATTCCCCAGCAATGCCAAGCCCACCACTAAAGAAAACAAGCAAGGATACAGGGCCCAGTTGCAGTCTATCTACTGCGCTGGGATGGTACTGGGATCCCTAATGCAAACACAGCTCAACAAGAGTCTTGCCAAGGAAAGCCCCTATGTAAGGAGGTGAATGCAAACTCTTTCAGATGGATTTAAACAGTTTCTCTGGATTTCCCTCACTCCACCTCAAAACAAAAGCAGAATACAAATGTCAAAGTACAGCACAACATCGCTGGAACACCATAACATAGTCTCTGCACGGGCAAAACCAAAACAAACACCCAATTCTCATGGATACATGGATGGATAATCAGCCAAAATAAGACTTAACCGAATGAGGGTCAAAATCTTACAACCCTTGGTTGTGGAGACATAGGATTAGGTCTGAGAGGCAGCTCTGGGGAAGTAAATGCCCTATTAAAATAAATAGGGATCAGGTGGACAAATCCCTGCAGCCATTTCTGAAGGCTCAGCTCCATCTCCCTCGGCTCTGTATTCAGGCAGGTGAACCATTCTCAAACACAGAATGGTTAAGAGGAAAGCAATACCAGGCATTCCAAGTGGGCTGGTTTAGACATGGGGTACCAGCTGAAGAATAGAAATATCCCCTCTAGAATCACATTTAAAGCTGGGAGGGTGAAAGAAAGGCAAAGATAGCATTTAAAAATACAACTTATATGAACAATGATTGTGGGTCCTTCAGCAAAGGCTCCAAAGGTGCAATTCTGACCCCTCTGGAGGCTCCTCATTGTTGGCTGATTCCTGCAGCCTCCTGAGGTGGTATTTACTGAGCCCAGGAGGTCAGATGGAAAAGGGAGAAGGGGAAGGAGATTAAAGGAGCTCCACCTCCCTTGGAGGAGGGGTACAGCTGCTCAAGAGTGCCTTATTTTCAGGCACCTCTGTTGTGCTGGCACCACCGGTGCTGCCTTTCCTACCTGGAACAAACAGGCAAGCAGTGAATATGCTTTTTAACCCAGGAACACGTACCATGAGCTCCAGAGCTGCTGCTACTCTCCTGTATCCTAGTGCTAGGTGCTGGCTGAACATCACAGAGGCACAAACCTGACCCCAAGATTTCTGCTGCTGACCTAAAACCAGCACTTGTAAAAGTATTTGACAGCTTCTCCACCTCCTATTTCTGTGGCATTTTCCCTTCTTGCTAATTTTACTGCAACAGTGGGTATTTCATAGTGTGAGACAAGTTCCTCTGAAGCACGTTTGCAACTGCTTTGTTATTATTCCCTTCTAGATTTTAGTCAGCGTTTCGGGTACCACAAAGAGATACAGATGTGTTTTTAACCTGATTACTCAGAACAGCCGTGTCACCTCATGCCACACAAAGGGGTTCCACTTGACCTTTAGTGAACAGGAAGGGAGCTCACAGTGCACTGCAGCAGCTCTCTGCAGCCTCTCGAGAGGTAATTCAGCAGTGACAAGCAGAAGAGAATTACCTTCACTACCCTGAGGTCTGGTCAAGAGCTCTTTATCCAAGTTGGGACATGCTCACACTGTGCTCATTGTCTTCCACTTGTAAGAACTGGACTTTTGCATATGCAAAACTTAGCAAAGGGCTGCAAACTCCACTATCATGTTGTTTCTACAATCCTACTGAGGACCATGGTCTAGGGGCAGTGGAGATGGCAGAGAGGGCAGGAGAAACCAAGAGCCAGCACATACTCTGCATCAAGCTGTCCCTGCCCTGAAAGTGCCTGCTTCTTAACGCTGACAGTGAGGCTGAAGCCAGTTAAAGCCAGAGCCATGCTAATGCACATTCCCTTCCAGAGCCTGTGGGTATCCCAGTGGGAGTTAACGCAGCATTAACTCCTACACCCTCCTCTTTATGGCTTTTAGTACGTGGCAGGAGGAAGGAAAGGTCTCTTTAGGGCTCCCTGTGAGAAGCGCCACTACAGAAGCTCACAAAGAGGGAGAACTCTGGAAGCAAAGGTTTGGGGCTGTGGGAGCTGCTGAAAATCCATCCCATTTCCTTCAGGTCTTTCTGTTTCCAAGGGTGATTCCTCACCTTTTCTCCTCCTTCCCAGACTAACTTCAGTGTAACTGTCTGCACTCAGGAAGGCTTCACTTAGAGGCATGATATGGTTTGAACTGAGGCTCTGGAGGTTTATTCTCACCCAATCTTCCATCTGGAATGACTGGCCTACATGGATAAGCCACGAATTCCAGGGAGAGGGGTTAATCTAGGTGGGCCAGAAAGGTAGGTTGGAATTTCTGGCTGTATTTCTAATTAATTGCACAGAACTTACAAGCAAAGGCTGGGTGTTCTATAAATCCCAAAGAATTAACTAAAACAAGCATAAGCTAAATAGTAGTTCTGTATGTGCCATGCATATTTAAATATTCAAATCAAGAGTGTGATATTAATAAAATCTCTCAAAGTTCACACTGATATAAACCAGATTTATTGTGCTATATATAGTGCAGCCAGGCCTTATAGCATCACAGAGGTGGCAAAAGCAATAAGAACCTAATCTGCTCATAGGCAAGCAGCCATATTCATGTTTGATGGGCTCACACAGGCACAAAGAACTGAAAACTGAGCTTTACTTCCTCATCTTCTAAGGTCTGCAATGAGAAACTGCTGTTGGCTTTGTGCAGATGACATCTACCTACCCTCACCTGATGTGATGGGTACGTAACACATCACACGTGTCTGCTTGGCATGGTGATGACTGACTCTTCCAGGGCAGCATCCCCGCCAGTGCATTCACTTAGAATCCATTTAAACCTTCAGCCAGTCCTAAGCTGCTCTAGTTTATGCCACAGAACAAGAATACCCTCAACTACTATGGGAGAGCTGTATAGTAGAAGCTGTCTTCCTTTGCCACCTTCTCCTTTTGAGCCGTGCAGTGAGTGCTGCTCTGCTAAATCCCAGGGACATGATTTCATTCCAGACAAGTTGTTCCATTACACAGATTCCAAACTCCAGGAGATAGGAGGGCATCCATAAAAGAAGAAAAGGGGAAACCACTTCTGCCTACCTCGGTATCTACAGCCAAACCCAGTCTGGTTACCCCTGAGCAGGTAACTCCCAAGGAGGTTGATCTTGATTCAGGTCCTTCGGAATCACACGGAAAGTGCCGCCACAGCAGGGCCTCTCTCTTTGGTCAGTCTTAGCTGACAGGTACAGCCACGGAGACTGAACATCCCTTCCGCTCCCTAAGAATGATGCCTTTGGTCGGGGAAGCGGAGGAGGCGTTGCTGACACAAAAGAGGTCTGAGGGTAAATAGGGCGTCTACTAAAAGGGAATGGAGCCCCCTAAAAGGGGCTGAACTCCATTTCCAGCTCTCCTGGATGATACTACTCCTGTAGTGAGAGGACAAGGGGTAACGGGTTCAAACTGAAACAGGGGAAGTTCAGAATGGATATCAGGAAGAAATTCTTTCCTGTGAGGGTGGTGAGGCACTGGAATGGGTTGCCCAGGGAAGCTGTGAGTGCTCCATCGCTGGTGATGTTCAAGGCCGGGTTGGACAGAGCCTTGGGTGATATGGTTTAGTGAGAGGTGTCCCTGCCATGGCAGGGGGGCTGGAATTGGATGAGCTTAAGGTCCTTTCCAACCCGAACTGTTCTATGATTCTATGATTCCAAGGGGTCATTTTCCCCCCTCATGCCCCACTTCTCCCTCATCTCTTCCCTTTTTCCAACAGGGAGTTCCATACTGAAGGAAAATAATGCAGCATCTCATGTTGGTCCCTTTCTGGCAATAGTAATAAACCAGCCCTCCTCCAAAAGCACAGCTTAGGTGACATGATATTACAAGAGCAGCCAAAAAAGCCCCCTAGAAACACCCACCTAAACACCAGCACGTTTCATGTACTCTGTGGAACAGCCTGAGTGATGTCCCACATCTTTTTTAGCTCTAATTACCAGGATTCTCTGATCAAGGTGGAATTATTTGCTGATCAAGGATATTATTGATTCCAACTCCTTGGCCTACTGGGATCAATGTGAATGGTATAGTAGACCCTGACAGATTAAATACTGTCAGAACATTCCAGGGAAGCTTTGAGGAAAGATTCTCTTCCTGTGTTACTGCCTTAGCATATGTGAAGTTTCACAGCTCGTGAGATATCAAGATGTTTCACGCCAGCCAAGGCTAACAGCACAGCATCCTCATGCAAGCCAGTGTCAGGGATGTTTCTCTGTACAAATCCAAGTCTTGTGAAGAGGGAGGTGGAGGACAGGGTATTTCCTGATGGTTATTTCAGGAAGCAGTGAAGTTGTGATGTCCAGATGTAGCACATCCCCACCTCTGCTGCTGCGCATATAACTCTGTCCCAACACCTTTCCAAGATCATTTATAGCAAACATGGAAGTAAGGTAGATGTGATTGCTTAAGGAGTTGCAAGCTTTGACAACACACCATAAACTCTTCTTTAGAGAACTCAACCACCACCTCGCTTCATAAACTGACAGCCAGACAGGGAGCCCTGACTGAAGGATCAGGAGAAAACAAAAGCAGCCACACAAGCTGGAATAGCATCTAGGTGGGGGGAAAAGCCTTGGCTTTCATATGAAAGCCACAGAGGTTGGTTTTTGAAGCCCAACACATCTATTCATTACCTGAACCCGCAAGCTGTAAGCACTCAGGCTGGCAAGCAGCACACACCACAGTGAGAGGATGAAAACCTCTTCACAGAGGCCTAATGCACCACCAGCTGATCCATGCCAGGGTCCTGATTACACCAGCACTGAACACGAGCAGGCAAAAAGGCAGAAATCCCACTGGAGACATAAAGCAAATACTAAGGAATAACAGACTTCAAGCCAGTTGGACATTTCATCAGCAGAATATGCGGTGAAGGCCCTTGTAGTGGTGAGGGCCTGTCCTTCCCCACTCCTTAGGAAGATTCTAATCTTCAGTAATTGCACGTGTGATTTTAATAGTCTCTCTATTCAGTGGAGAACTCCCAGCTGCTTTGGAAACAGTGGCTTAGAAGAGCAGGAGGTAACAATGGTTCCAGACCATTACCAAATGGGAATCACAGAATCCCAGCCTGGTTTGGGTTGGAAGGGACCTTAAAGCTCATCCAGTCCCAAACCCTGCACCGGCAGGGACACCTTCCACTGGAGCAGCTTGCTCCAAACCCCATCCAACCCGGCCTTGAGCACTGCCAGGGATGGGGCACCCACAGCTTCTCTGGGCACCCTGTGCCGTAAGAAGAATGCCTCTGGTTTCTGCACTGGGAGAACAAAAATGGAATACAACTCAATCCAGCAATGAATTAAGAGGTTTCCAAACAGAAACTTCTGCAGTTAGGTAGGTTTAACTCGGCAGATTTAGGTAACTTGCTCGCAAAGAGTTTTAGAACAGCAGAAGTTCTTCAGATGCTCAGATTCCTAATGAGGCTCAGAACAAGGAGGAAATCCAAGGTAAATGGGAAAACACAGCCCCGTGCCTCTATCTCACAAAGCATAAGCAGAATAATCCAAGTAATTTTATAACCCCCAGGAGGAATAATGAAATAGAGGAAACCAGACAAGTAATAATAAATTAAAGGAGGGTGATATAATTTATGCAAATTAAAGCTTGTTAATGGAAAAGATGTTAAACCAATATATCTTTTTCTGCTGAGACAATAGTGCCAGTGCGATGGGCTCAGATTTCTGCAAGTTATTTGATCTTACAGCACCCAACTTTCTGAATGAGAAACTGGAGCAGGACACCACGGCACGAGCTAAAGGGATTAAAAGACCTCCAAGTACGAACATGTAACTGATTCTCTCCAATATTTTTACTGATGACATGGAAGAACACAAAGAGTCATCACTGATGGTTTACACAGTGAATATGAGAGTTAATGACAAGTAATGAAAACCCAGCACAGTGGGGGCTAGTGGGGAAAGTTGGCATTTTAAAGGCAGTGAATATTATCTCAGGACAAAGTGACTGAAAAGCACCCAAGGGTCAGGGTGGGAACTGGGTGAAGAGGTTTATTGTGGGCAATGCCCTCATCATATCAATAGTGTGGATATAAATGCCAGAGTACGAACCAGAGCAGGAAGATTATAGAGTGCCAACATCTCAAGGCCATGCAAGGGTACCAAACAATGCAGAGATCCCTGATAGGAAAGGGAGTATAAGGCACGTGGGCCCTGAGCAAACATGGTTCTGGGTAAGCCAAGTTAAACATCCCAGGGTAAGAAGCTGCATTTGAAAACAAAGTCTGGAGAAAGCTATGTGGGATATCCTTGGAAGAGAACAGGGAGAGGCCCAGACACCAGGCTGCCAGCCCGGAGTATTCACCACTCCACAAGGGAGCAGAGCCAGTGTATTCAGGATGATTATCCTGAAGGGCAGGATATGGGTTTGATTCTGAAGCTACAAATCAGGTTTCCTTACTGAAACACTGAGTTTGCACAGCTCTGCTTTGGCTCCGGATGCCTCTCTGTCCATAGGAACATGCTGCCAACCGACAGCTCAAAACCCGATGCCTTATATTGGGTGGGATATTCAGTGGTAATAATGGCATTCAGCCAAAGCAAAATCCTCCCCTCCAAGTGCCCTGTGCTTTGCCACTGAAGCCCAGGGTTAGCAGCCATCTGACACGATCCCCAATGCCAATCCACAGAAGAGCCTCAGGTACCCATGTTCACTGTGCCCTTTGGTGTCAGCCAGCTTCATCCAGAGAGAAAACAAGCCTTTAGAAAACAATCGGTGAAATGACAGGAAAGAGATCCAAAACAATTAAGGGCAACTTCTCTGGAATACGGCTTGAAGCATCCCAGCAACTTCAAGCTGGAGTGCAATCCTCGCCACAAAGAATTCTGCACTGTGTATGTTTCCAATTGGTTTTCCTTGTCAGCGCCAAAAGACCTCCCCAGATGGAGGCTGGGCTCCAAACATGGGAAACCACTGAAGCAACTGATACCTAGCCTTTATTATGTACGAACTCCTGTGTGGTCTTTACTACTGAAGTTAGGAAGCCAGATTCTTGCCTGGCTGACAATGTGGATCCCCCAAAGCTGGACAGGAGGTACATATGAGCCCATGTTCATGTCATGGACATGTGAGGCAGATCTTGGGACAGCAGAGTAGGATTATCCCACTTGGAGCTGCCACCTGCAACAAGTATGAACATCGGGTCACTTCCTTTCATACAGGAGGTCCTGCTCTTCCAGTAGCTATGCTGGATGTGATACAGCAGCAGCTTCCCTGCTTTTCCAACTCCAGGTATACCTGGGGCCTTGTTTCCCAAAGCAGCTACAGCCAGCAAAGAGCAGGACAGGTAAGAAACTTGTTTTGCTTCTCCTGCAGGGTAAAGTCCTGAATCCAGCTTTTTCTGTCCTGTGGAGTAGCCCTCGTGGGATTTAGCACTTCATCACCCAACTGATCTTCTCAGTGCATGCGAATGCTGGACAAGGGCAGGGTGAGAATTCAGGCTGCATCCTTACGTACCAAGCAAAACTACTACTATCCCATCAACATGTCCTGTCTCTCTGCTAGTGAGGGTGGAATTACAAATGGTACAGATCAAGACAGAGCTTGGCCTTAAGATACAGTACCCAAACACAAACATTCCTCAAGCTCTGTCCTTCCCTATTTCCCTGTGATGAGGGGGAAAATTTGTTTTCCCTCTTGCTCCTAGAGCTTGGTGGGATGAGCAGTCCAGGGTTTTAGGAGTCCCATCACAACAACAAAATTACTCTCAAGATACTCAGTATTTCAGCATCACACTGCTAAAGGAAAAGCTCAGCAACTTACAGAGCATATAGTCTCAAATACCCTTTAAACTCACTGGGGTTCACATTCAGCAAGGATTTAAAGACAACAGCAGTCATCAACAAGGGAACTAAATCCTCCCAAAGCAAAGATGATTTCTGCCCTCTGCACGCACCAGGGGAGAGAAAGGCTTCCCAGCCTCATAGAATTACTGCACTTACTTCTGGCAAATCCATCACAGCAAGGTGAGACTTCAGAAGACCAAATCCACGCTGCTGATGCAGACAAGTGCAGCTCCACAGACTTCCAGCCCTGAATTATCAGCTCAGGAACTTCAAGCCAAAAACATTTTAAGGAATCACATTGTTAATTGGAGCATTAAAAAACCCAGACCAAATGTATTACATTTTCACTCAGAATTAAAAGCATCCTTTTAAAGAGGATGCAGGCTGCCCTTCTCATTCTGCTTCCTGACTGCTTTGAGTTCATGTCCTGTCCATCGGGCCTCCAAAACCATCAGCAGTGGTGTCTGGAGCAGCAGCACCACCCAATAAATCAAACCATCAGTCCTCTGCTCTGAGGGAGCCCATTTAGGTTGATAAGAAACAAAGCCACTGGAGGGCCAGAACACACTTTGCTAGGTGTCCTCTGATGCACACTACATTTGATGCAAGCCATCGCAGTCTAAGGATGAAAAAGAAGCCAACAGAGTTCACCTGATGTAAATCTAGACTGAGGGTGATCGAAGTCCAACCCTGCACTCACACTGCCATGCTCATTTAAACCCACATTTACTTTAGATCACAATATGATATTATCAATCGATTCTACTGCAGCTAAACAAGGAACATACCAGGCATGGATGAGGTCCCAACAGTTTTAGGCACTGAACACACACACACACACACACACACACACACACACACACACACAGAGCTACCAACCATTCACAATACACAACTTATTTTCTTTCCTTCTTTTATTTAAACTGACCCTAAACCCTATAATACTTAATAGTAATGGGGTACAATTTTTAAGCAACACTACTATTATAAACTGCAGCTCATTGAACCATCACTGTTGCAGAGTCTTCCTTAGTCAGTGTGCTTTATGGTTAAGTAGGTGAATCACAAGGGGTAAATAAAAGAGGAATTGATAGCATAGTCCCTCTGGGGAGTCAAAAACAAACTAAAAAGGCCCATGTTTGTGTGGTTCAGCTCGTGTCACAGAAAAAGGGACCTCAAGAATCACAGCTGTGGCGAATGGTGGGAAAAGTTAATTGATCTAAAAGAATTCAGTTTTACTGTAAGGGCTGGTCCTTTTACTTATTTAATAAAGGACTGGCATCAAATCACTGTGAATTTCAGGATTATCTAATTCCACCTAATCTCATTCAATCACGGATGCTCCAGACTGGAGCAGAAGGAATGCTTGCCCTTTCCTGTCTGCAGGGGCCATCTCCCGTTGCCCTGGCAACCCAGCAAAAGCAGCCTCAACAGGGCCGAGTACCACGGATCACATTCATCTCCAGCTCAAAAGAAAGGATGGGGTTGCAAGGGAGTTTGTGCAATTTGATGGGTAGAGATAGGCAGAACAGCAGCTACCGCTGGAGTGGAATCTACTCATAACTCTGAATTATCAAGGCCCCAGAGACTCGGTGATAAATACAAGCTCCTAAGGGTAAGACACTCATAGGCAGGAAGCCAGTCTGGTAAAGCAATCTGCTTGCCTTCAGAAGCAAGAGGAAAGTTTTCTACTACGAAGCTGCAGTGATGGAGAGGCCCAAGTTAACTGAACCCATTTATAACCCTGGAGCTGCTTTTGAAATTCCCTGAAGCAATCACACCTCCCAGCACAAAACTGGGAACCAACAAAAGCAAACGCACCACTTGGTTGCAGTGTCATCGTGAGAATTAGTTCAGAAGATGCATTTCCTAAGCCAAAGGGCTGTCAAATGTCTCTTCTGACACAAAAAAAACCTCTCAAGTTTTCCTGCTTCTTCATTCTCTGGAATCCATTCAGGAAAGTTCTACCTTCCTATCAGCATGAAATACCAAGTATTTGCCCATCACCTTGCATCTGAAGACGGTTACTGTGAGTGGATTAGATCTTACTATGAAGTTTTGGGGGTTTGGTTTGGTTTTTTCCATTTTAGAAGATGATAAAACTAAAGGCTACCCCAAGGCTCACGCTTTTCGATGTGAGTGGGCATCAGGGCAGAACTCACCCACAGCCTTCAATCTGCACTGAGGCACAGATTCAACCTGCCAGAAGGGAAACCGAGATGAGCTCTTGGGCAGAAGCTCTTCCCTGTGAGGGTGCTGAGCGCTGGCACAGGGTGCCCAGAGGAGCTGTGGCTGCCCCATCCCTGCAGTGCTCAAGGCCAGGTTGGACACAGGGGCTTGGAGCACCCTGCTCCAGCGGAAGGTGTCCCTGCCCGTGGCAGGGATTGGAGCTGGAGGAGCTTTAAGGTCCCTTTCAACACAAACCACCCTGGGATTCTATGATCTCGACCATGATGTGTAGCAGCACACATGCAGATGAACAACACCTTTTCCTGGCAAGTGCCCCACTTCAAAAAGCAAGGCTGGTTGTGTGAGCCCTCAGCCCGATGTCACAGTGCAGCAGCCATGAGGACAACAGCCTGCACTGACATACATACACACGACACCAAGGTGATCTGGCTTGCTGACAAATGCTGCTGCAAGTTTCTTCCTAGCTGAAGATACAAAAGATTAAGGAAGCCACCTTTGTATATGGACTGAAGCTACGCCGACATCTTAAAATGAGGGATTTGATGAGCAGGAGTACTTTCATACAGGTAACAGAGTGAATTCAGGCAGATCCTGCGGCTGTGCATGCATGTGCAAAAGAAAGTAAAATCAGTAAAAGCTGAAAGGTCCACATTGAGAGGGGAAAGATAAGAGCAAGACTCCTTTTTTGTATGCTTGGGAACTGCCTCCATCCACCCCTCCTCGTCCTCAGACATGTTACAAGAAAATCCCAGTTCAGACTGTATTTATGACCCAGGGGAATGTGTCATTTCCCCTCGGTTCTCACTGGTTTGTTAAAATAACAGAGCCAAAAATAAAAGGAAGGAAATGCATCGCTCCAGCAGTGGAGATGGTACATGAGAAGATTCACCCTCTCACAAGAGCAGCATGAGAGTAAAGCAGAGGTGCTTAACATGCGCCTGGTTTATTTCATAGAATCAGAATGGTGTGGGTTGGAAGGGACCTTAAAACTCATCCTGGGCCAATAGGAAGCTGCTTCTTTATTCTCCTGTCCCATAAGTGAACCAGAACGAGCAAAGTGAAAAGTTCCTCATCTCTGCAAACTCCAACCAGCTGATGGTTTTAAACCTCAGGAAAAGCAAAATGAATCAGTTCATGAGGGAGTTAATTCTGATCCTACAGTTATCTCGGCCACTTAGATCCCACGTTCACCAAAGGCATTTGCCACCAGGCTACAAATGAGCACCGACCCCTTTGAATAAGGCCAGCAAGTGTGGACATAGACCACTGCAAATTAAACCAGGTGCCTGTGCCCTGAAGCAGCAGAGACAGCCCTAAGCAGTTTAATGACATCTCTAAATAATTTTGACAGCAAAATCACTTATCCGGTGTCACCTTTACACTGCCCTTGACACGCCACTAACAAGATGATGCTGCTTTCCTGGCTTCTATGTATTTATTTCTCTGTGTTTCTTCCCTTTCCTTTCCTCAGACCAGATGATTTTCCAGCCCTGATGGATTTCAGTGCAACTCCCCAGCAGGCAGCACGGGCTCATCCTGCCTCTACTTAGTGTGTAAAACTCACCCAGGAGCTGAGGGCTTGCAAACTGACTCTTCCTACAGCTGAGCCTGCCAGAGAATGTAATGCCACAGTGCCAGGAATCATAGAATCATGGAACGGTTTGGAAGAGACTTTAAGCTTATCCAGTTCCAACCCCTTGCCACGGGCAGGGACACCTTCCGCTAGAGCAGGTTGCTCCAAGCCCTGTCCAACCTGGCTTTGAATGCTGCCAGCGATGAGGCAGCCACAGCTCCTCTGGGCAGGTTAAAGCCGTTGCCCTGATGCAGCCCGTCTTGGCTCTTCCAGGGAATCAACACCACACAACTGCAGGATGAGGGAACGCCTCTGCAGTCTTTATGCCATCCCAGCAGGAGGAAGTTTGCTCACTCCAAGTAGAGCCCCTCACACACACCAACCTCATCCTAAGTGTTCTTTCACCTTCTTTCAGGGAGGGTCAGCTTGGCTGGTCACTCACAGACACTGAACTGAACTCACAGATGGATCTTCCTCTGCCCTTCTATCATGCAAGACCTTTTGCATTCAGTCCCCATCACTGCTCAGTGGAACAGCAGATATCTCCACTACAGCTCTGACGCCACAGCAAGCCTCTCCTACTTGGAACTCCTTAAACCCCACTGCACAATGACATTACTTTCCTAAGCCATAGCTGCTTACACATCTCTCCCGTTCACTCACAAGACTGCAATCCAATTAATATTTTCCTTTCCAGAGGGTATTTAATAATCCACAAAATTAAATCCTTCACTATTGTGCTGGCACTCTCAGTGCCACCGATCTGCATTTGTTCTGCCTCTGTGTAAAATAATAACTACTCATTTTACTGGTGCAATTCCATCTCCCCGATCCCTGGCAGTGGGCAACATGCCATTGCAGCGTGTCCTGCTCCTGAACTGAGCTTGAGGACCAGCAGGAGTAACTTCCGCACTGATTCCCACTCCAAGCTGTCAAGTTTTCCCCTGTGAAGTGCTGGACGACCCAAGAGCAGTTGATTTTAGGGATGCTCCTGGGAGAGAAGCAGACACACATGTGCCCTTGGATTAGAAGCCCTGCATGGCTGTGGGCTCAGGCTCAGCATCTCGCCACAGTCCTGATGGGATGTGTGTGTCCCCATCTCAGAGCACAACATACCTCACCTCCAGCTTCTCTCTGATGTCTGTCAGATTCTGACTAGACTTTTGTTAAGGACACAAGTTCAACTTACAAACCTGCAACGCAACACACACACTCCAAAACCAACTTGAGTGACATCCATTAAAAACTCAAAACAGAACCAAAACACCCCCCCCCCCAAACAAACAGAAAAACCCCAACCAACTCAAACCACTCCAACAAAAGCCAACTTAAAATGTGCTGGATTAAAAGCGACACTCCGAATCAGCATGAAACCACAAATAAAAATCAACAGACTGTGCCAAAGACCTTGGGGGGATAACAAGGTTTATAAGTCTGCTTTGCAGAGGGGCTTTTTCCACATTTATAAGGCAGCCCCCAGGGACACGAAGGCAAAGCTACGAAAACAACCCCCTTCACATAAACCTCAAGGTTCTCCAGCTCCAATCTTTAAGTCTACAGCACCTAAATCTAATCTAATCAGTTAAAAGCCAAATTTCAGGCTTAATCCTGCCTCTACAGGCAGCCAACTACATTTTCCAGCAAGCAGAATGCTCTTCTCATAGGAAAGTTCATCTGAAAGACTCAAGTCCAGGGTGAGATTCCCCTTTCTGGACCAGCCTCTGATGGATCCCACATCTCCATAGCCCAGGGATCTCCCTTCCTTCCCCCAGCCCAGCTGTCCAGGCAAAGCCACGGAGCAAGCAGGTTGATGTCCAGGAGGGCACGGCTGGGCAGCGCAGGCAATGCAGCTGCAGCCGGAACCCGCAGCACAAGTGACACAAACCCAGGCTCCAGGGTAGATGTGGAGCTGCCTTCACCCTTCCTCTCTGAGACAGGAAGACAGGAGAACACTCACTCTTGGGGCTAAATACCAGAGATCCTGCTGGCTGCTGACACTCAGGTTTTGAAGTTACTTTTCCCAGCTTTGACAAAGTCTTGGACTAATGCCTTAACCTCAGGAGCAGCAAAAGAAAACAACAATGATGACGACAAGAAGCAAAAAGCAGCAGATAAATAGAATCACATGTAAATAAAACCAAGAGCAAAACAGCCCCAGTAAGGAAATGAATTTCCACTGCCAGTGACCAAGCTGTGCAGGATCATTGCATGTGACAGGCAACAAAGCAGATGGGGCAAAGCCCCATCATTGTGTCATGTTTTCTGTTTGAATACGGCCATATCATGACAGCTTTCTGAAAGCTCACTTTCTCTGCGTGTGGCCTGAACCTCACACTCCAACATGGGCTACCTTTCGGAGACCCCATCCAAGACAAGACAGGAAAGGAGGATGAGGAGCAGCCAGTGCCTGGTTCTAAGGTCCTTTCAGAGGCAGCATGTCTAGTATGAAGAACACAGTATGGGTCACACTGATAAGGGAAACAACTGAAGTATATCCATTGAACGGAATGCTGATCCTCTGTTACAGTGGACAGGTGATGCTGGACTTTGCCAGGCTAAGATACCGTGTTTTAGCAATAAAGATTTTAGTGCTGTTCTCGAGACCATTTAGGCTTCTCCCTCCCTCTGGCTAAGACAACCAGTGCCAGTAAGGACGCCTCCCGGTGTGGGGCTGCAAGGGGAGATGGAGAGAACGGCTGCGAGGCTCTCAGCACGGGCGAGGGTACAAAGCCAAGGGGACAGCGATGCCGGCAGCACAGCCACGCTCCTGAAGGGCTCAGTGGGGGTCTCTGCAGAGCTGCGGCGGGGAAGCAGGCAGCAAAGCACACACAGGCACCGCTTCCCTGCCAGCCCCCAGAGCAGCCCCGGGGGCAGCCTCCGGCACTCGCTCATCCCGGGTACCCCCCCCCCCCCCATCCCTGTTTGCTGGTCC
>JAOEHY010008443.1:7796-31835 GCA_025447955.1 Psilopsiagon aurifrons | reverse complement strand
TAACGGATCTATATAGCAACAATATAGCAAGAATATAGCAAAAATATAGCAAAAATAGAGCAAGTGAGGATTGACAATGGTTCAAAGTCAGATTGTATTTATGCAAGTTTGTCACCAGGGGGCTGTATGAACAGCGAAAAGCAAATCACGTTCAAAAGCTATGAACACACAGCTTATAAACGGAAAAATATTGCCATTCTTCGCTCAATATTTTCTGAGATTGAGTCGTATATCTTATCTGGTTGCACTTGGGAGGATATCTTTGAGACATTGAAGGCAGAGCCTTACAACCTAGATATGACTCTAGGAAGTTTTCACAATGCAATTTATAGAATAAGAAGTGATTTAAAGAAAACGTCTGAAAACCGGCTTAGCAGTGTTAAGGCAGACAGTTTAACACCGCGATCTGACGTAAGTTCAAAAGCCAATGCAGGAGGGGGCACCTTACTCAAAGGCACCAAAATCTTTAAGACATTAAATGAAGACGCTAAGAGATTTAAGCGTAATCCAAATCCAGATTTAGATGAATTGTTGAAGGGGAACACAGATGACTAAAGAAGCAAATAAAGATGAAGCTAAAATGAACCCAGTAGCATTATTTATCAAAAACAGTATTAATATTGTCATGACGGGTAAAGGCGGTGTTGGCAAATCCTTTGTTGCTCAAGTGCTAGGACAATTCTTCCTTCATTATAAAAAATATTACATGTAAATAGGAATCAACTTCACCTTCAAAGAAGAAAATCTAATCCAAACCTAGGACTTTGTTTTTAAATTGTTAATCCACAGGTTGCTGAAATCAAAACACTCTTCTATAGTCATAGTTTGGTAATTTCCTTCAGCTTCTTATTTCCTTTATTTATTTTTTTTAAATACAGGATTAATATGGATATCATCTTGGTACATACTCAATTTTTAAATCAGGAAGGCAGAGGAGTGGGTTGAAGTCATTCTAGTTTATGTGTTCATAAGATTCCCCAGAGAAGTCCATTCTGGTCACCTCCTCTTCTCCCCTAGCATGGGACTTATAGCTCCTGAAGATGTAACAGTTGTTCTATATTGCAGCGGTAGTCCAATAAGGAAATAACTACAGATCAGGTGAGGAATGAAATGACAACTGGCAGACTTCCACAGAGATGCCTGGGCTAAGAAGTCGTATGAAATTCCCCATTTATGAGTACCAAGCACAAAAAGATCAAAAGCAAAACCAACTCATCTCCAGCCACCTGAATCATCTGTGCAGGGAATGCTTGACTGAGAGCATTGTTTTTCCTTGAAAGCTAATAATGATATTATAAAGGTCCAAGAAACATGTCAGAGGGGGTTATATGGAGAAGAAACTACTTTTTGCACAAGGGTAGTACACTATTCACCATGGTATGCACTTACGGAACCTAAAAGCAAAGCAGGATTAAAGTATCTTACAAAATAACCTCCACTAACAGCATTTTCTGTTGTCGGTATGCTTCCAGATGCTTTCTGTGAATCAAAACATATTAATTTGCAAGAAGAGACACAAGATTTTTGCATTATGTGGCTACAGTTTGGCCTGAAAGTCGGAGGGGGTTGAATGAGGCTTTGGAAAGTGAAACTGAAGGATCACATTCTCTCCTAATACCATCTTGCACTGTCAGCTACTCTCCTCATCTTTGTGAATAAACCCGTTATGTTACCCTGCTGCTTCTGTACAAATTTTCCTGGTTGACAGTAAATCAGTAGGTGATTCAGAAATAATATGAGCTGTTCTCTTTGGGAGTACAGAATTGCAAACCTGAGTTTTAAGTATTGGCCAAACATCTTCTTTAATTTCTTTCTTTTCCCCCTCATATTCTTTTCTTACTTTGTAAAACACTAACAAAAATAATCTAGGCTCTTGACAAATATATTGCTTTTATCATGCCAAAGACATTAGCCTGTATTATTCTTTCACTTTCCAACATCTTCATCTCATAAACAATACATGAATCAGGGACAAAGACTGGTGAGTTCGTAACATAACCAAGACATGGTTCACACATTCAGATGTCTGACCAAAGGGGGATTTAACACTTTGCTCAAAGCACACTTGGGTTTGCTACTTTTCAGGTGCTAACACTAAATGCCACAGAATTCTGTTTAATCTCCTGTTATCAGTATTAGCACTTGGCACTTCAGTGATTATCTCCCATGCTCCTTGGAAAGCTGTGGGACTGCTGACTGCGGAGAAATGGTGTGTGACATCTCTGATGGAGGCTGATCTGAGAGCAGAGCAAACAAGGGCCTGGATTAGAATTCTTTTGTCCCACAAGGTTTTTTCTGAAATGGCTCTTCTGAAGGCACAAGTCTCATATGCTGGCTGCAGCTGGACTAAATTTAGAGATAACATCAGTGCTTCTGAGTACTGTGGGACTTACTCAAGCTGAGTTTAAGGAATTGGAGATTTTTTTGTAGTGTTGCTCTCCTTTCATATCACAAAACTAAGTTTTTTCCACAGCATTTAAATTTAGCATTCCATACTATTACTTGAAAAAAAAAGGATATCTTTGAGGTACAGACTAGATTTTATTTAGTGTTATCCAGCTTGGTATCTTGGCTAATGAACCAAGCTCCAAGATGTTCTCACAATAAAAGCACATAAACCAGAGTATTTTCTCCTTTATTCTTCTATTTTGCAACTAGCCAAAATCATTCTTTCACTGGGTATGTAGAAACATAGAAGGAAGGACAACTGGTGCCCGAAAGAATGAGCAGTAGTTATGGTGGTATAGCTCTTACTGATGATGTGAACACAAGCATACTCTCCCCTAAGGGATGCACAGACATTTACACAAACTGTATGTTTATAGATTAACATATGTTCACAAGAATAAACCTTTCAGATGAAAACCAGCCATCCATTAGGTGTAACCCAGAAGTTGACAATTCCGACAGACTTTCTGCTTCTCCTCTGAATAAGCAGGAATTCCCAGAGTGCTCCTGAAAGGACAGATCCAATGCTCTGTACAAGGCTACCCATCTTACTAGTGGGGATATGAAGCAAAACTCTAGGCCAAGTACAAAACATGGGTCCAAACCAAAATACACTGTGACCAGTGCAGCTTCCATTGAACTCTGCGGACCATGAATGAAAATCTAGAAGTATTATGGTGTTTTTCACTGCTCTTGCTGATAATTTTTTTCTATCGTAGTTCCTCAGTGATTAAAATGCTAATTTGATGAAATCCATTCTAGTAATTTATATGCCCAGCTCAAGCACACCTTTGAAAATCCAGGATTGCTTCATAAACCCCTCCTATAACATTCTAAGATGAGGCAGAAAAGTTGATCTAGCGATACAGAAGTTAGGATGTGACACTCCCACCTCCCTAGGAGCAACTGCATGAAAGCCTGAAGATACTTTTGTAGGACGACGTGGGATGTGTTACAGGGTCTTTTCTTAGGCCTAAAGAAACTCACAGCACTTTAAAAATATTGCAGATAAGTTCATCCCACTTTCATAGCCTTGCTGGGACCTACTCAACTGAGCATGAGTCACTTTTATTTCCAGAAGTTCTTCACAGTGTATCAGCATAAACAGGCTTAGAAAACCATGAGTCACAACAGCCTAACAACTCATAATAGGTCAGTGAAACTGTACAACATTGGCAAGGAACCTTTCCAGAAAACAATTACTAACAGGCAGTTACCAGAATGGTGTTATCAGAGAAAAAATAGGGGCTAGTTTAACGGTGGGGCTTTTTTTGTGTAACCAAAGAAGTGTAAAGGGGCACATAAGGGCACACTGTTGTATGCCATGTTAAACCTGATCCCACACATTACCCAGGCTCTGTCCCTCTGATCAGACCATTTACAAGAAATTATCTGTGCTACCTGGACTGTCCCCATGTTGGCACCCCCCAATCAACACATATTAACTAACACAATTCATATCTTAAATCAGTCATATACAGGGTTACTATCTAGATGCATTTTTATGAGCATGCCTATGTTAGCCTTCAGCCTGTGATGTTCTAAAAACCGCCAGTACGTGGATCCACGCTATCAAATAAAAACCTAATAGTCAAGTACAAACACATGGCCTGGAAGCCTGACAAACCCATGTTTGATTGCTGAAATTGCTGCTTAGCAATTAAAAAAAACTACTTCAAAATATAGTGTTGCTCCTCCTCCTGCTATCACAGCGTGATATCCTGGTTACCTCAGCCACTTTCCCGCCACCCACAACTGGAAAACAACTGACAAACTGGGAAAGCATATCTTGACAAGCACAAGCAAGAGTGGTAGCTACTGTGTATCCCTACATGTCCCTTCTACTTACACATTTGTTGATACGTATCTATATGTTAAACATAAATATTGCATGAGGAAGCTATCATTTCAAAATTAGACCAACTGGTCCACTCAAACCAGTTTGCTTAGACCTATGATAGGCCATTAACTATTAATAACCAAGCATGAAATTCTAGCAAAATAAAATCAATTGGTAAATCTACTCAGGTCATCCAATATGACACGTCCACTTGTAGTCAGCTCTTTTTTGTTAATTATGCACTTTTTTAAGTTCTCAGTCTAAAACAAAAAGTATCTTTTTTCTCCTCTGGCAACTGAAAACATAAATCTAGTTGTAGCAATAACAAAAAATTGGGTATTTTTTTTCCAGGAGCTTGAGTAAGCAAGCCAGATTGAAGGCTCTGGTAAAGTGCTACATGCAACAAGGAGGGCATGTTAAGATGGTAACTTCTATTGGTTTAATCTATTGAGTAATCTTTTAAATTATTTTTCAAATAATCTCTTATCCTTTACCATTACTCTTGTCCTACATGAAGAGGATCTGTGCAGGGTTTTAAAACTTAGAGCTATCCACACAACATAAAAAGACAAAAGAATACGGTGTAGAGTGGTATGTGAAAAATTCAGTGCTATTGTCCTTGGGGTAAAAAGAAAACAGCAGCTGCAGAAAGTGTGTCCTCTCAAAGCTCATAGGAAAGCACAAATAACTGTATGCATATATTTATGTACATGTATATATAGATCAAAACTCATATACACACATACCCACATGGGACATCTCTAGTCATTACTGTCCTTTAATGTAAAATGCAAAAGAATGCAAAGTGGTTTTACTTCAAAGCACAATAAAATAAACAAACAGAAAATTATCACCACTGCAAATGTTGCTGGAACAATAAAAATAATTTTCTTAGAATGTAGTTTTTCTTTTTAATCACATAATGACCATAACCACAGATTTAAGTGTATCTATTTGAATTTATTTATCCACTTAACTCAGACATCTCAGAATATGGATACTTGTGAATTGTATGCTATGAGAATTTGATCTACAGAACTAGGATGGTTCCATTTGTGTTGCAATTCCTTAAGCTGTTACTGAGTGAGTTTTGGTCCTTGCTTGGAGAGTATCAAAATGTTTGGAAAGTGGGAAAGGTGGTGAACAGAAACATATAAGCAAATTTAGAATTCATTTTTGCCAGCACATATGGAAACTGTACAAATCCTGCTTTTAAATTTGCTTCATGTGATCACCCACACTGGCTGAATTTGGTTGCTGAACTAAACATTAAAAGGTCAGAGGAGAATGAAAACATAAAACCGTCAGCAGCGTTTGCTGCTGGGAATCAAAGTTCAGCATCACTGGAGTCTGGATCAGACTTACAAAAACAGACCCAAAAAAGGCATGGAGGGACCTTCATTGCCTTCAGTACATTTGAGGTCATATCTTTCTTGAATACAGACTTTGGAGATTAGCCAATTAAATGCAAATAATCTTCCTTCGGGTGACTCCACAAATCTGCTATTTACACAATGTGGTAAAGGCTGAGTTAGTTTTGCTTAACTGTATCAGCAGATTGTCCCTTCCTTCTCATGGAAAAGCTGGTTGACAGTCCTGGGTTCAGTAGTAGCAGTCATTTTTCTCCTTAGTAACTTGTGCAGTGCTGTCTTTTTGACTTTCAGCCAGGGAACAGCACTGATAACACCTATGTTTTTAGCTGCTGCTCAGTAATGTTTAGTCTGGCCAAGGACTTTCTGAGTCTCATGCTCTGCCACGGAGGAGGGGAAGCTGGGAGCAAGCAGAGACAGGACACCTGACCAAAGAGGTATTCCATACCACAGCACGTCATGCCCACTACATAAACTGGGGGCAGTTACCCGGAAGGGCTAGATCACTGCTGGGTAGGGCTGGTTATCGGCTGGCGGGTGGTGATTGTATTCTCTTCCCTTGTTGTTTCCCTTGTCGTTATTATTATTGGTGGTAGCAGTAGTGGTTTGTGTTATACCTTAGTTACTGAGCTGTTCTTATCTCAGCCTGTGGGAGTTACACTCTTTCAATTCTCCTCCCCATCCTTCTATCACCTGACATGGAATATAGTAGATTGAATCCCTAAATTTTTATCAAAGATCAAGTGCTAAGAACAGGAAGTGCATCTTAATGCAAGTTGGTAAAGTACATCAAGTTCTCTATCTAGACACCATCAGTTAAAGCGATCTTGAGTCAGCTTAAAAGCCACAGAAGAAGGTAGTTTGGTGACCCATTTTAGTAGTACAGATGCCAACATCAAAGCTTCTTCAGCTCCACAAATAGCTAAACTGGGCCCCTCTGCCAGCACAGAGAGTAAAGTATTTACATAAATTGAGAAACTCTTAGGAGTAAACTTTCCAAACCAAAAATGAGACCTATTTGCATCACAGAGTGGAATAAGTTTGCTTCACAGCCCAGATCTGCAGCTGCTCTACGGATTATGTAAAAATCAGCCCTGAAGCCCCAAGCTCATCTTCTGTTCCCAGGGTGTGAGACAAAGGGAACTGGAAGATTTAGAAAGACATACTCAGAAATGCAAAATTTTACTCCTAATTCAAGCATACAAGCACACACACTATAGCTACAACCACTGTGTATGTAAAGTAAAACAAAAGTAATGATTCCAGGCTCTTATACTTTCTGGTTGCAACAGCATTTAAGAAAATTTCAGGAAGACTAGATACAGCGAACTCTTTACGTAAGGGACTGAGATGTTGGGAACCACACTGGCTGTGTTACTAAAACGCCTATTTGCGTGTTCAGGACTTTGACCTGGCTCTACGACCATTTATACTCTTTGAAGTAGGTTCCTAAGAGCAAGCACAAGCTTATCTTTCATGCGTTCACACTACTCAGGCACAACATCGCCACATTTGGACAAGAAAAGACTTTATTTCCTTCTTTAGGGACTCAGTTACCAAAAGGCATGGTGTGGTCCTGGGGAGAACAGCTTACCTTTTATTGTAATTGTTAGCGTGTCCATCTCACAATGTTCACTGTACGGCTCATAACCCGGTCTTTAAAAAGCTCAAGCTAGACTGACACACTTTGTGAAATGGTTTATCTCATACTTAAGAGGAAGAGATGGCAGCCCAAGTCACAGGCAGACTTCATAGGCTCGTACCTCAGACTCCAGAGACTCATACCTCAGACTCCAGTTATCCCACCTGCACTTGTACTCAGACTCATCCTGAGGATATCATTCTAGTTCTGGCCTCTCATTGACCTCTGCCCAAAAGCATCACATGGCCATAGGAGATTACTTGCACCTCAACCTGTGGCAGGATGGTGACGATATGTGCAGCAGGAAGGCTGGAGACCAGATCATACACTGTACAACAATTTCATTTGCTGCTGCAGCAACAGCATCAATGGTATTGCGTCAAGCTTTGCTTTGTGTGGTATATGGAAGGAGAAGGGTGAGAATTTACTCCTTTTGTTTCGAATCAGGAGCAGAGTTGAGACACTACTGGTTTAGCAGCACCTTGAAGTGCACAGATGACAACATGGCTGGGAGCAGAAAAGCCCGAGGCTAAAAAGGACTCACTTCTATCATTGCTGGGCTGCACTGGGGAAAGGCATACTGCAGCAATCTACATACAAATCTTGTGTTTATTAGGATTGTGAGAACATCTGGCACTACAACAATGCCTTCAAATATAACAGCTTGACCCTCCCTTCTCTCTGAGTGACTGGCACACTAACATGTATCACAACCAAATCAATTCATCAGCAAATAAAATAGTATCTAGAATAACACTTCAGAAGCACAGCAGGGACTCAAATTGACAGAAAACAAACCATGTGGTTTTGTTTTGGATTTGTTGCTTAGTTTTTTGGGGGGTTGTTTTTAGACAAATACGCACACATGAAACCTCACCATTTGGTAAAAGGAAAGCAGGCAAATCAGTCCAACCGCAGAGCTGGTTCTCAAAACAAGTTTTGAGAACCTACTTGTTTTTCTACAAGGAAACATGAACAGTCAAGCAGAGGCAGCATGAATTTATCTGTTCTACTCCAGGAGGTATTTTGCAGTCCAGCCAGCCACTGAATCAGAAGTGCCTGAGCTGTACAGGACACAACATCAGTACCAGGAATTTCAAAGGAGTCTGTGGGTGCTGGCGTCAGCTTTGAGGCTGAGAGTAGAATCCACAGCCTGGCTGACTGCAGGAGAAATGGGTTATATACCTGCCTCTTTCCTGGTCTCCCTGGTCTTCAGTTGCTCTTGAGGTTCCACCCATAATGTTTTCCCCGCTTCCCAGATTGTTCTCTCCCTTTCCATTTTTCCCAGGGAACTCACATGTGCAGACCATCAGTAGGCATTTCACTCTTCTCTCTTTCCACCCAGGGCCACATCCCTTATCTAAGCGTGACTTCCAAGGCTGGGGTTCCCCACAGCACTCTTCTTGCTCTTCTACCTCAGCCTTAAATCCTAGACCACTTCTGCTTGGCACCCTGCCTTACAGGATTGTGGTTTCTGTCCTCAGTGTAGTGGGGAAGGACTCAGGCAGATCTGTTCATGTGCCACTTTTCATGGGGCTGAGGGATGACCCTCGGGCTTTTTTAAGCCCTATGCTTCAGACAGCTTTTAGTTTGGTTTCCTCCCACCAGCTTTCTTATGATAGATCTTTCAAAGGCAAATGGGAAATGCTTCTACTATTGTGGTTTTTATTGTATTTACATCAAAAGATAACTAGATCTCTGGTGAAATTCCCTGGCTGTTTCGCTGTAGCTCTGCATTTTCTAGGCTTATTTTGATGGTGCGAATCAAATATTGATTAAAGGGGACAGCCATCTAAAATTAAAACATACAGGTATGTAAATATGCACACGCACACTGTATGTAAATCAGTAAGTAGGTCAGATGTCAAGAAGGTGATTGCAGGTAAGTAGTAGTGGTGTGTAGGCTGGGTTTTGCAGGGGTTGTGCAAGGATACACAGGATTCATGCAGTCTGGACTTCATTATCTATTGATATTAAGGATGCCCTATGAAAGTACCTAGACCAGAGCCTACTGTAAAAAATAAGCCTATGAATTAATTTACAACCTCTTCTGTGTTAACAAGCAAAGGTCACATCATTCACAGACTTCATTCGAAGGCAGTTTAGGTTGAAGAAAGGTTGGGCTAAAACCAAACAGAAGTACAAAGAGGACAAATATAAATATAACTCAGCATGAAACCAGCAAAGAAAGATACCTGTAGGGACTGAAGAGAGATGAAATCTTCTCATCTCAGGTTGCTTCAATCCCCAGGCATGGATTTATTCTCCAGTAAATTTTAAAATATTCATAAGTGTCTTTGATAAACAAGATAAGCAACTGATCAAATTCCTAATGTAATGCCACTGAGGACCACAGCGCCATCAGCCATCAAGTTGGTACATTATGCTCACCATACAATTCATTTAACAATAACCCAACTTAACATATAATTGCATTTGATCACAGCGAGGTAGCCAAGGTTGAAAAAGAGTAATTGCATCTTCTGCCATCACAAACTCATAAATTACCACAATTATTGGATTAACTCTGTTCATTGCTCTGAGCCCTGAGAAATATTCGTGTTTTCATTTCCTACAGTATGGGGGAAGGGATGAACAAAGTAAAGAGAGACAGAGAGAAGAGGAGTTATTAAAGTGTACTCCAGTACAGATTACTGGCTACAAGCAGGCCACTGAATATTGTTTGACTCACTCTCTGGGAAGAGAAATGTAGCCTGGAAAAGCCAGGATGCACCAGCAGCACTTGTTCTGCTGTTTCCTACATTTGGAGCATTTTACAAGGGAATCTTTAACGTTCAGTTAGCATAGTTCCTTCAGATATAGTAAATTTATCTTAAAATTACCAATAGAAATCAAAAATACACAACTGAGGCCATCCTACCTGAAACACTTTCATAGCCTACAGCACTAAGATAATAGTCTTGACACTGACTACTGATCTATTGTACACCATATACTGTGATGAGCTAAACTAGCCAAAGAAATGTTTGCTGAGGGTAGGGTATAGTTTGGCAGGGAATGCACACTCTGCAATGCCTGGGCATGTGTATGTGCCTCAGCACACAGCCAACCATCATGCTTAATAGAAATCTTTTCCTACACTCCACCTGCCTAACTGCATCACTTCACAGCAAGTAAATGCAGTCTTGTGTGAGAGGAGACAAAAATCATAAAAGAATTACATGTAGTGAAAAGGGTTTAAAGAATCATTGCACAATCTGGTAATTAGAGAAGTCATCTCAAGACAGGTATAGAAGCAGCTGAATTAACCATAAATCTGCCATTTCGTAAATTTTTAATGCTTAATTTGGATGTTCTTTTAGCAGACTCTGGATGTAGCATACAGCATTGTGATTCCTAAATAATACAGACAAGGTTACACACAATTGAGGAGAGTTAACTTTCTTGAACAAATGGAAGGTACAGTTTGAGCATGTACTTCGGGAAAGAAATAGCTGTGCCACCTGGTCGTTAAACCTCTCAAGAAAAGCCAAGAGGCAACACTGAATTAATTTATCATGACAGTGCAAAGCTCAGCTAGAGATCCAGTCAATGATCAAAAAGTCCTGTCTGTAGTTCTATTTCAACAACTCGATTCCCCCCTGATATTCTAAATAGTTTTTCAAGAGGTTAATCATACTCAACTTTCAGCAAAACACGTGCAAGATTAGAGACACTGACATAACCCAGGATCAGGTCCACTAGAACTGGTATTACTGAAAAAAAAAAAGTGAGCTTACTTTAGTGTGAGCATAGTCAAAGAGATGTGGGCTATTGCTGTATTTCTACAAAGAGGATAAAGGGAATGATTTCCTGGCAGCTGGAACTATGATAGTTTAACTAGCGCAGGTCATTGGAGGGACTAGCATGAACGGAGAAAATCAGAAACTGCTTCTAATGGGTGCTTTGCATGCCTGGTCATACCTCTGGTACATGAGCATATATCTACACATATTATAGACACAAACAGGATATGGTAGGGGTGTCAAAAGCTGAGGGAGGTTGTTAAAAGTAACTGTTGCAGACATTTCTGGTGCGCGGTATTACTTGTTCTTGCCAAATCTGAATTCTCAAAGGAGTAATGGTGAAACCAGGATGGTACATATCAACAGCTAATTGGGATATTCTTATGGACTCATTTACAGTGGAAAATTAGTTGCAGAAAGATAAGGCCACAGTAGTACTTCACCAGCTTTGTTTATTTTTCTGAGATGCAGAATGAAAGAAAATTAGACCGTGGGAGACTTCGCATTCCAAGCAAATATTCTTATTACTGGAATAAAGATTAATAACTGCTTTTAAAAATTGCAAAACAAAACACACCACCAGCACACCTCTGAAATGCAGGACATCTACCAGATTTCCATGAGGGAGGAGAATTCCTATAGCCTCTTGCTGTGAGCCAGGTAATAACAGAAACCATTGCCAAACATCCAGCTCTGGGGTGCGCTGCCTCAGGTGAAAGGCAGCCACATGCTCTGGCATGTTCAAGATCTGAGGCTGGACTCAGAATTCAGCGCCAAAATAGGCTGCTCTTAGCCTAATGCTTTATGCACATTACAGCTAGTTCTTCCCCAGAAGCATCCTGAGGGGCAAAACTGCACAAGCTCTGTGAGGCTCAGAGGCAGGAAAGTGCAGACAGACAAAGGCAGCGGCAGGAGGGCACAAGAACACCACCCAGGTACAGCAGCCACCTACTGTTAATGAAAGGGAGCACTGATTTCCTTCAAGCTGCTGGTCGGGAGACAGGCAGCCAGCTGTGTGTTTCTCAAGAGCTACCCTGAGACCCCTCACCAGGGCTGGACATCACTTTGCTCAGTGATCCAGGCTCTATCCCCTCTTGCACAGGGAGCAGCCCAGCTGTGCCTTGAGCAGACAGCGGGTACCTGAGTAGGGCCATAGACTAAGTGGACAGCTACCTGAGCATGCTGTTACACTAAGAATCTGGTGGTGGCTGCAAGGTGGGATGGGCTCTCTGGAAGCTTATTCTTTCACTCACAGGTGAAGATGCCCCTTCACTGCAAAGGCAGTGCATGGGTGGCACAGCACCTCCAAGACTCAGCTGGGCAGCAGAGGTCTGCCACAGACTACAAAACTATTGCTTATCAGCAGAGTAGTTCTGACATTGTCCAGTACTTTCCTTGTAAATACAGTCCTGTCTTTGTAGAAACAGTTTCTTGTTTGCTTCAGGGGAAGACAGCTTATGGGTTTTATCCACCTTTGTTTATTCACAAAAGAGATCCTGACCATCAACTTCTCTTCATAATGGGAAAAAAGCCCAACAAGACTTAGACTAACAGAACAGGCTTTGGACAAAAAGGGGCAATGGTATTCATTGACAACAGAAGTAGATTAAGCCACGTTTTAAAGGGTAGCTGATGCAACAAGAGATAGCACAGAGCATGAGTGCTTTACTGTTCTGACAGTGTAGACACTTAGGAAAATAAAATCATAGCGTCTTTTCATACATTATCAGAGTAAACATAGTGGTACTTCTAATTATAATTGCAAATAAAATAAGAATTCCTTGGTGAAAGTCCATTACTGTCACTGTTTTTCTATCAGCACAGAAAACATACTGACAGAAAAAGATCAATTTTGGGGACTGAAGGGAGGGAAAATGCAACTTTCCTTGGGCTGCACTGCACAGGACTCCACAGGAGCTTGCTGCCTCCCACCAACATGCCAAGCAGGATGCTCCTGGCTGGCAATGAGGGAGAAGAAGCCAGGAGCAGGGCTGGAAAACAGAAGCCAGACTAATTTCCCAAACTTCATTAAGATCTACTGCAACAGAAAATGATAACGCACAGATCCTGCTCTTCATTACCCCCACCTTCCCTCCCAGGGACAGAAAAAAAGAACAGGATTTCTCAGTATCATAGAATCAGATTTTTTTAGGTTGGAAGGGACTTTAAAGTTCATCCAGTTCCAACCCTCTGCCATGGGCAGGGACACCTTCCACTAGACCAGGTTGCCCAAAACCCCGTCCAACCTGGCCTTGAACGCTGCCAGGGATGGGCAGCCATTGCTTCTCTGGGTAGTCTGTGCCATTGTCTCCCCACCCTCATAGTGTCAGCCTTATTGGAACACAAGAAGAGCTATCTCTTATTTAATTCCTCTTTCAAGGTCATGGGAAATCAAGTGCAAAACCTACATACTCACCAGTCAAGGTCTTTTTCTCATGACTTGTTTAGCAGATATAGCATAAGGAAGGTGTTCTGGGAGACAGAGGATGAACACAAAATCACTTTTGGCTTGAAAAAAGTGGAAAAGAGTGTAAAAGGGAAAAAAAAAAAAAAACCAAAAGGTAGCAGCAGGAAACAAATAAAGTAATGGCAAAAGAAAGTTTCAGCAAATCCATGTTTAAATTGCAGCAACCTAGAATCAAGCACCAGAATACTGTATTAAAATGCACATGCTTCACATGCATATCAGGGAGTATGCCTCTGTAGAGGTGATGGAGACTAGAGAATCTGCTGTCAGAGAAAGGGAGGTGGAGAGAGATGCAGAGGATCTGGGATCCAATGGGAGCTGCAAAGAGCAACCTGGGATTCTTATGCATGTGCTGAACCAGTTCTGCTTTCAGGCTGCACAGCCTGCCAGGCTTGGATGTTTGGATGCACAGAAGGTTTAAATAGAACATGACTTGCCAGAGGCAAACTGTATTTTAATGTTCCTTTCTTCCTGCCCTCTTCTTGCATAAAACCTTTCCCCTTGACCCAGGGATATAGGTGGAAGACCTCACAGCATAGACCACATCGCACAGTTCAAGATTTTACATGGAACAGACTTACTAAAAAGTGTAGCTATAGCACCCATACTCATTCTCCTTTCCTGGTAAAATTTAAACAACAGCTTGATGCAGCTCAGGGAAGCAGAGAAAGGGCCATGCCTTAGAGCCATTTCATGACCATTTGCTTTGCTTTGTCATAACATTGCAGAGATAAGGTGTGCTCTGCACACTAGATTTTTTACAGTCTCCCAAATTCTTCCTTCTGATTCTGCACATATACAAATGGCCTAATGAATTCTGAGGGGGAAGTAATGCCATATTTGTTACAGTACAATGCCTTCCTGTACACATTTTATGAGCAAGGATGATAAACTGTTTAAAAACATAACCATGCTTACCAGTTGAAGGTGCTTCTTAGTCCTAACCAATTTAACCTTTTCTCACCTCTGACCTCTCCCTACTAAAGCAATGCAGACCCCCCTTTTACAGCCCTTTGTAAACTATACATTAGTGCTATAAAGCATACGAATCATTACTATTTTGCTTCCTTCTTATTGTCCAGAATACAGGTATACATCTATGGTTGTATGGTACACAATCATCAGAACATGAGATATCACCATACAGATGTAAATCATAATGACTGCGCAAAGACCAAGTAAGTTTAGGGTTAGTTACATAGAAGTTTACTCTCAGCTCCAATTGCCTGCCTGAGGGAAAGGAAAACATAGGCAATCAGCACTTCAGGGTCATCATAACAAATACAATAGGCAAGTTCTCCACACAAACCCACACATCCCCCACCACTCCAATTTGGCCCACTCCAAACTGTTTCTCAACTTTGGTCTATCACTTTACTGCTATGGCCAGGATGAAAAACTAGGGAGTAAAGTGCTACCGTTTTCTTTGACAGAGGTACAAATGTCTATACAGACTCTAGGATGGTAAGGAAAATGTCCTGAACTAAAATTTAAAGATAAATTTAGCATGCCTCATTTTTAGAAGAGTCACAATATTATGCAGTTACGTTATCCCTGAGGAAATGCAGAAATAGTATCATAATCCCAATTTAGAATCTCAATTTCAGTCTTAATTTTCAGAGGGCCTTTAAAGTCAGGTTTACAGTTTTCTCTCTTTATAGGAATCCACAATTTTACTACACATGTACTTGAAATATAATAGATAAGTCACAAACCAAACCGACCCAGCTAACACTTATGCAGCACTATGCCCCTGCACATCTACCTCCTATAGCTTAGGACCTCCTGAAACTCCTGCCCATCCTGCCTTGGAAGATGAGGACAAAGCCAGAATAACACAAAAGGTAGAAAAGCTAACTAGAAAGTACACCTCCCCAGTTGTGTGCTTTTTGCAAGTCGTTCTGCTCAAGCTCAAGGGTTTTCCTCAAGCTGCCACCTTTGCAGGGTGTACAATGCTTTGTTCTCGCAGCTGGGCAGCAGCCTTTACAAACAGAGCCCTATTATTCCATGGGGTAAGCGGAACAAGCTCATCTCAATTTTCCAACGCAGATGAAAATTAAAGGCTGCTGCTTCTGTGCCACACTTACTAGACCTTACATAACTGACAAAGATCGTGCTGGCTCTGGCTGAAAGGAAGCTGGGAGAAATCATCTGGATAGCAGGAATTATCTATTACAAATCTATCACATGCATGCACACGAAGAGCGGTTCTCACCCAGACTAAACACTTTTCTCCAAGTGAAGTGCCTGCTTTGTGCTCTGTGAACAGGAAAATTGCATGTCCCGCACTCTAGATAAAAATGCTCTGCAGTAAAGGAGATGGCGCTTTCCAACTATCACAGCAAAAGCCTTGAATATTAGCACAATGTCTAAATTCCTCTATATTTCTGGGAGGTCTAGTGCCCGTGCACTTAGACAAAAATAGAGCAGCATTTTGTAAAGCACCTTTTATGCTGTCTGTGCTTTATTTCAAAAGGTTCATTTAGTCCAAATTACCCCACCACCGTTCTGGGAATTGTTGCACATTGGTTTCTGCAGTCATCACTTCCCTCCCTTACAGTATATGAGGACTCCATCCAGCAGCACTCCACACATCTTCCACCACAGCCAAACAAGGAACTGCTCCCCAATAGTAATGGTGCTCCTGAGCAGTGCAACCCCTGACAGTTTGGCTATGCATGAAAATTGTACATGGGATTAAACTCTGCTCCTTTTAAACACTATGATTTTACTGAAGCAGCACCATTTTGACACAACATTTGCAAGAAGGAAATCCAACCAGCAATGCAAATTTATACTCAACCACACAACTCTGTGGCACGAGGCTTCAGCAACTTAACTTTCATTACGAGGGCTTCCTACAGGTTTAGCTTCTAACACTAGCACAGCATTTAATAATAATCCCATCAGAATGAAAACTGTGTTTTTCTGAGAGCAGTTCAGAGGTAACAGCATTATTCCCAATTCCCCAGCCCAATTCACTTCTCCAGTGCTGGCTTTCTTCATGACCTTGGGCACATCATTTTGGCTATATCCAAGGAGCAGAATGACAGCGTAGGTCATTGCCTGCTTACTCAAACTCCCCTGTGTAACTGCAGTAGTGACAGCAGCTGGCACAGACTGCTGTACACAGCTGGTATGGCCTTTAATATACACCATCTACCCAAGGCCTGCAGAGGATCTGAACACTGCTTGCCAGCACGAGCTATTCTTACCCTCACAAGCATGGTACAATTAACACCATAGCACAGCACATCTTTATTCTGCAGCATAGCCTGTTCCCCCATCTATAAGACTCAGTAATTGTACTTCCTACCTCAGAGGGACACTGTAGGGTTATATTGGTTCAAGGCAGTAGAGGGCTAAGATAATCTGGTAACTGGGGCCATGGGACTGCCTACAAAGGACAGATGCTCATTGGGAACAATCTACTCCAAAGATGCAGAGACTCACTGTATAAAAAGCATATATAAAACAGCCTGGTGACAGTGATGGCAATGTTGCTGCTATTTAAACTAGGCGTTCTGTAAGCATATAGTCTTTGTTGGAATCCCTGATACAGTGCCAAATGTACATATTTCAGTAGTCCATCAGCCTTGCTGCGTCTCACAGTGTCGCAGTTTTTACAACTCAAAGAATGGATTGCCTTGGAGATGACTATTTTAAATGGGAGTTCAAGAGAGAATTCACTATATGGGAAAGAGGAGTTTCCAGTATAGAGATGTGAGAATAGCTGTGAGCTAACCCCAACTCCTCTGGGCACTTATAAATAAAGCCTAGAAGAAAGGAGCTGAAAACCGATTCTACAACAAACAGCTCAGCCCCTATCATGAAATCCATTCAGAAAGCTTGACCAAGTGCATGCCAGGGCTCAGCTTGGCACTCAAACCACTTTGCTTCTCTTTCCATGCCCTCTCCTCTGGGAGAGGACTGCATTCCTGGCTATCAATTTCTGATACAGCTTCATTTCTAGACCAAAGAGATATTTGGAATGGTTTCATGTTTATTGGATCTTTACCCAAGGAAGCTGTTGGTTTCCCTCCTGCTAATAAGGAAGCAGCAAAAAAATAGTGCCTCATGCACTTTTATAAACTGAATTACATTTGATGTGAAGTCAGTCCAGCTGCCATCTCAGTAATTTGTTTGATGGAGGTCATCCTAATCCTTGTTATGCTTATTATTAGCTTTAAGTTCTTTCATTTTCAACAGTGGTATCCTCTAAACAGTCTGGAATTTGAAACCATATTTTCCCATCACTTTCTTTCAAACATAATTTTACTGTAATCTTCAACATATCAGTCAGCTCAGGGATCAGAACAAAGACATGTTATTCTGCATGGGAGTAGTAGAAATTGAACACTGTCTGAACTTGATCTGCCAGGAAATGAATTCAAGTCAGAGATGCTACTACTCAGGGTAAATTTCATGGACATTCCCTTCCCTGTAAATCAGATAAAATGGTAGCCTCCAAAGACAGTTAATGCCAAAAAGATTAAAGTATTTGGTAATATCACAGAGTTCATTTTACAGCCCAAGTGCCCTAGACTTTTGATATATGTTTTTTGGAAGTAAATGTTGTTCTTTTTTGACCATAGTGGTCACAGGCAGTCTAGATGGACAAGCAGCCTAGAGGAGTAACAGATGAGACCTCAGCAGAGGAATCCAGTGCAGTTGCACGGACCAGATTCATTGCAATGCCCTGGCTGTTTCACATAGTCTAAATGGTGTAAAACAGATGGAAGCACATGAATGAGTTACACTGAACATCAAGACAGACTCTAAGTCAGCTTTACGGCTGCTCTGTGCTAAGGAAGAAGCAAAATTCAGCTTGGAGCAGAGATATGCAAAGGAAAGGAGTAGGGGTTGAGAACAGTGGTTCCATAGCAGAATCAAAAGGGAGGGAAAAGTCTGCATTGTTGACTGAAATAGTTTGTTCAGTCATGAACGAAAAGTTGCATTGAATTTTCATATTCTTCAAGACTTTTTCCCTGATTTCAATTAAAAAGAGCATTCTTCCCACACAAAAACATTTCGTTTTTAAAAGTTCTTCTAAATGAAACAGTTTTGGTTTTAAACAATTCTTCCATCCCAGCTTAAAAAACCTCATTATTAAGCTAGACCCATATGAATAAATATTTTTAACAATTCTGAAGCGCGTAGCCTGGATTCATTACAAAACATAGCTTGTTCAAGGAAGAAAGATGTTAGAAGTATCCTAGGATAAGTCTGAAATACAAGAATCCACACTGTCAGAGAACTACTGAGATGGTGGGGGCGAAAATCTACCAAGTGAAACTTACTTAAAACTTTTCATTAGGTTGACTACTAACAGCCTGTCTTTATGCCCAGTGTGATTCAGGACACACCACCATAGTACAGTAAGGGAAATTTTTATATCTTTTTAAATATTAAAGGCAGGACCTATACAACACTGTTGTTGGCAGCAACAACAGGTATTAATTTTGTAATATTTTACAAGAAGAAGGTCCAAGTAACCAGAAGCAGATGACAAGATGAAGATGTGAATGGCTGGAAAAAACAAGCATCAGGAAATGGCAACCACAACATCTGAGATAGCAGCCTCATTTCCTAAGCTTAGAATAGGAGGTAGTAGTAGTACTTATGGAGTTACAATGCAGCAGCTCATTGCAAACATTTAACCCTTTTATAGCAATCTCCACATGAAAGGTGTCAGCCATGGACTTGATTTTTTAAAAGGACTAGGTGATCACAGACTATGCCATCTGTCTGCATTTTTCAAAACACTTGTCCCACGATAAAAAAAGGCAATGGAGCCACAAAGGCAGAAAGAAAACGTCTGCCCATCTTCCCCAAGGCTACCTCAGAAGTACTGCAGCAGTGAAGCTTCTGCTGCAACCTAAGCAGAATTTTCTGCCTATTTAAATCCTATTCACAGCTTCATATTCAAGCTGCTCATATGACTGAAGTGCTGCTTTATCACCTCACAGCTGTACTGGACTTAAGGAGATCAAGAAGAGCCATGAGAATGGCTGAGCTGCACACAGCACCGCTGCTTGGTCACTTGGCATGCTCCACAGCCTGCAGGGTGTTGCCTGGACCAAAATGTCTCTCACATCAAATGGTATCACACCAGGCTGGTATCCCCATCCTGAACCAGGAATTCACAGCCACCTTGCCCAGAAAGCAGAGGAAAACCTACCTCTGCTAATTCCTCCAAATTCAAGAAAACACATCTCTTAGGTCAGCAGACAGTACCACTCAACCAGCAAGACACCTTTGGGTGGTTTAATGAGCTGGCCAACACTGGCATAATCCATGTGGGCAGATCTGACATAGACCTCCACTACCGATACTTACACACACAGAGCACACAGAGATTGGTCATCTATTGGAACAACATATGAAAAACAATACAGGATTTAGCTGTATACTCATGAGTACACACAACTCAACTGAGTCAGCAGCTAAACCAAGACCCACTGCTATTACACAGCAAATTAGAGGGATATCAGCTGCACTAGACTCCAGTGACAGCACTCATCCAGATACCAGAGCAGACATCAGTATCAGAATCCACCAGTAAGGAAAGAAGATCCATGAGTGATTAAATTAAATGCAAATGTAATAGATCAGATAATTCCTTGGCTGATATTTGATATAACACTGCAGTATTTTTAATGCCAATTTTATTTCATTCATTTGCATTTTCAAAGCAATATGTTCCTGTTTAACAAATTGCCAGACAGTTTCCCATTCAATTGTGTAAAGAAATTACAGCAGACCTTTTTTTTTTTTTTAATTATTGCATCAGGTTTGCAATATCAGAGGAGATAACATGATGCCCCTGGTACCATAAAATATTCAACATTGCTCTTGATAAAAGAGCAGCAAAAAGTAGCATTTCATTACAGCGGTGCACTTAAAAACACCATACTTTTAAATTACTTAATTTTAAAAGTACATTGCATTTGAATCGTTTGATTACTGTGTAATAACAATGCATAATTTATTTCCAAGTGACTGCTTTAAAAAAAAAAATAAAATAAAATAGATTCTGCTCTGCTATGCCAATTAAAAAAGGGTTAGGAGTTAGAAATTTTTCCCTCCAACCAGGCAGTTTAATACTGTATCTTCATCCTGGAGAGTTCCGTTCTTGAGCTGCATCTTAGAAAGTCAGAACTTTAAAACTAGTGCAGTTTTAAAAGGAAGTCATAGTTGGGCACCATAACCTACCTCCTGCCCCACGGAGCTCAGCCATACACCTCTACTGGGTAACAAATGTCCGCCTCTGCAATCAGCAGTAGTATCTCTGCTATCTTGAAGGGTGACAAGCAAGCCGTGGTTATGAGAAACTCGAAAACAAGCCAACAATTTCAGTGTTTCACAGCAATGGGTATGTTTGGTGAGCAGTCAGACACTGCACACAAGATCATGTGGTTGCTAGTGAGAGAGGACCCTTTAAAAGGACAAGCATCTTTCACTTCAAATAGAGAGCCTTCCTCAACTTAGTCATAGGAGTGTAAGATTTTTACACTTAGGACAGTTGTTCATCTTCCATCTGCGGGGCAGGTTAGATGCCCCAGGCAGAGAACCACGCCAGCATAGTGCACCAGTGCCTATCACAAGGCTTCTAATGGGAATCTCTCCACTTTCAAAGAGCAAGCCCTGGGCTACCAGAAAGAACCAGGAAAATAAAAGGATGCTTTAAAAACTGTATCCTATTTCCCTTCCTATCTCTTTTTTTTTTATAGCAAGCTCATCTGACAGTGACAACTGTAGTACTTCAGCCCATATTGAAATTAGCTTGTTTTTTGGTCACAGGACAGAAAGACAAACAAGGAGTGGAAAAGAGAAAGATGTAGAGCTAAAGAACCAGGCAAAGACATTCACCACTTTGTACCTGTTTCCCAAAGGCACGAACTGTCAGACTTGCTTCTCAAGTACCACCACAAGATTTCTGTTCCACCCTTCAAACAATTTGTATTCATAGATAACATTTAAAACCAATACAAAGCAAACTGATGTGTGAAAGGTTTCTTTGATATAGTTTCATGTAAAGTTTTGAAATACTACCATCTTAAAACATGAAATAAATACTGGGCTTCTTCTTTTACCTCTACCTACAGACAGTCTCTTTTCCTCCATTTCTTTCCTAACAAATATCAGTGTCTTAATCTCACTGCTTTCAGGCTTGAACCATAGTTCATCTTTCAAATGTAATCTGCTGTAGAACATAACTTCATAGCTCCCACCAAAGAGAACAATTCCTCCAAATCACATATTGCAGAAACAGCTATGCCTCAAGGCAATCGATAATAAATATTGTTAAATATTAGCTAGTCAGGGTTGTATAAAGCTTCACATATTTCACCACTAACACTGAACTAAACCATATGTAATTCTATCCCAAAGTACAGCTTACTTCTCTTTCAGATTAACTAAAAGAATTGATCTATAATCAGACCAGCTGTCTCATAATTAAATCTTTGTGGGAAAAAAAAGTGTATAAATCTGTGGGGAAGAGCTGTCCTATAAAGTAAAAAAAAACCATGCAAACAGCATTACTCAACAGACTCAAATAACAACAAATGTTTAGGAAGGGTTTTAGTTTAATCCACTTCTTGTAAATGCACAGGCAATAAAAATATTGTAAACTCAAGTGTGGTGTTTAAAGCAAGCCTTTGAATGAAGGAGCTCCTGACCACTGAGAACATTTGAAGACTAAGGTCATCCACTCTGTTCAGCTTTTAGAGCTGGTTGGTCTACATGTGTTTTACAGTCACATCTTTGGAAAATCTCTGAAACACTAAAATGGGATATAGGTTATGCATTACAGATTATTATTTTTTCCTCCTCCCCATAGAAAACAGCTTCTTGCCTTCAGTAGATCTTTAATTTCTGGAAGTTTCTGTGGCATTTTCTTTATCCTTTCCACTTCAGAACACTTTCAGAAAGCATCATTTACATGGTTCCATGTGATTTTTAATTTTAATTCCCAAATATCAGATAATCTCATAAAGTCACACTGTACGTAACAGTGCCCCTTTCCTCTCCCTTAATTAATTTTTAATGCTCAAAAATTGTAATTTTCAAATAAACCAATTAAAATTATTTATTGAAAAAACTAATAATGGCTGTGCAGGATGACTTGGCTGCTTGCATTTATTATATTAGTTCAAAACAGTGACAGGAAACTATTTTTGAAGCTGGAAGTCATGGAGTTATGAAACATACCAGAACAGCCCACATTGGTCATCATTTTTAGAACCAGGCCAAGGCATGACACTTAAATTACAAAGAAAGCTAAGGGATCACCGAGAAGGGAGTAAGCAAAACCAAGCATAGACGCACAGGAGACACAGTGGAAATGAGGTAGAGGCAAAGGAATGAAGCATTATTTTGATACATCCTCAGGCAAGCTGAAACCAGGAAGCTCTCCTCAGATATCAGTCTTCACTACCCCTCTCTGGGCACTAACTAGACTGCTCCCTCTTAGCTGCTGCTGGAATTCCAGCACCTATCTGAGAAGGATGCACACACTTGACTCCTGCTCTGCTTCAGGCACTGCAAAGTTGAGTTTCTCTTGGGTCCGAATGCTTGTTTTTCCTTCAAGGATCAAAACACACTGTGAGGAAAATGCTGGATTTGGGGAGTTCCTTGGTTATGACTTTCTGCTCCTAGCCTTTTATTTCCTCTCTCCTCTTGCTCCTTTGTCATTTTTTAAGATAGAATTGTTTGTTTGTATAGCTTCACAGTTGAGTACAGTGAAGTGTGTGACAAGGCTGGACTAGAGGAAGGGGCTTCTTGAAGGTCAGCTATAAATTGTCCATGTAGAATACTGTACCCATCTGAAACCCTATAAAGTTAATCCAAGCAATCAGAGGTAATTTCAAAAAGACAGATCTTGCCAAAATACATAATTTGTGGCACTGGTTCAGTGCCAGCTTCAGGCAAAGCTGCCACATACTGAATGGTCAAACCCTATTCTGGTATTTTCACCATGTCTCCTTAATCCCTCTCCCCTTGGGCCTTCAAGCGGATCTCAGAACAGAACTGAAAACAGTCCCAGAAATTACCATATATTAAATTCTTCAAGAGTAATGTGCAACAGAGATCCAGTTCCAAAATCTTAGTGAGGATGACTACTCAGCTCATTCCTCACTACTGTTGCTTTCATTTTGAATGAGAATATGAAGTTAACAGAGGCTGCAGACTTTGTTTAGTTGCTCTACACATCCATGATCTGGTCAAGTACTCTTAAAACTTGATATATGCTTCACAAACTTTTTGACTCTTAGGTTTTTTGATCATAATTCTTAGAAAAAAAAAATAGCTTTGTACTTAACATACGTTGAGGGTCAAGGCTTATACCACTGAGACGCAAAAAATTCTTTATTTTGACTTGCATGGTTACAAATGTTGTTAGTAAGCATTATATTATCCTCTTAAGTAATTATTTAATTGTAGTATTGTCGTGGTTTAAGCTGTAAATCAGCCACGCAGTTTGTTAACTCACCTCCCCCTCCTAAAAGAGCTGCCTCGGT